>JBBPBR010001160.1:0-14048 GCA_037974775.1 Cicer pinnatifidum | reverse complement strand
CAATGACACAAACAAACTTATTGGATGCACAAGATTGGTTAAAAACCCTAATTGGACAAGAATATGCCTAGGGAGGACGAAAATGACCTAAATATTAATTCAATGACACAAACAAAGTTATTGGATGCACAAGATTGGTTAAAAACCCTAATTTGACAAGAAAAAGTCTAGGGAGGACGAAAATGACCTAATTGATCATCCAATGACACAAACACACCTATTGGATGCACAAGATTGGTTAAAAACCCTAATTGGACAAGAATAAGCCTAGGGAGGACGAAAATGACCTAATTGATCATCCAATGACACAAACACATCTATTGGCTGCACAAGATTGGTAAAAATCCCTAATTGGACAAGAATAAGCCTAGGGAGGACGAAAATGACCTAATTGATCATCCAATGACACAAATGAACTTATTGGATGCACAAGATTGGTTAAAAACCCTAATTGGACAAGAATAAGCCTAGGGAGGACGAAATGACCTAATTGATCATCCAATGACACAAACACACCTATTGGATGCACAAGATTGGTTAAAAACCCTAGTTGGACAAGAATATGCCTAGGGAGGACGAAAATGACCTAATTGATCATCCAATGACACAAATGAACTTATTGGATGCACAAGATTTATTAAAAACCCTAATTGGACAAGAATAAGCCCAGGGAGGACGAAAATGACCTAATTGATCATCCAATGACACAAACACACCTATTGGATGCACAAGATTGGTTAAAAACCCTAATTGGACAAGAATAAGCCTAGGGAGGACGAAAATGACCTAATTGATCATCCAATGACACAAACACACCTATTGGATGCACAAGATTGGTTTAAAACCCTAGTTGGACAAGAATATGCCTAGTGAGGACGAAAATGACCTAATTGATCATCCAATGACACAAACACACTTATTGGATGCACATGATTGGTTAAAAACCCTAATTGGAAAAGAATAAGCCTAGGGAGGACGAAAATGACCTAATTGATCATCCAATGACACAAACACACCTATTGGATGCACAAGATTGGTTAAAAACCCTAATTGGACAAGAATAAGCCTAGGGAGGACGAAAATGACCTAATTGATCATCCAATGACACAAACACACCTATTGGATGCACAAGATTGGTTTAAAACCCTAGTTGGACAAGAATATGCCTAGGGAGGACGAAAATGACCTAATTGATCATCCAATGACACAAATGAATTTATTGGATGCACAAGATTGGTTAAAAACCCAAATTGCACAAGAATAAGCCTAGGGAGGACGAAAATGACCTAATTGATCATCCAATGACACAAACACACCTATTGGATGCACAAGATTGGTTAAAAACCCTAATTGGACAAGAATAAGCCTAGGGAGGACGAAAATGACCTAATTGATCATCCAATGACACAAACACACCTATTGGATGCACAAGATTGGTTTAAAACCCTAGTTGGACAAGAATATGCCTAGGGAGGACGAAAACGACCTAATTGATCATCCAATGACACAAATGAACTTATTGGATGCACAAGATTGGTTAAAAACCCTAGTTGGACAAGAATATGCCTAGGGAGGACGAAAATGACCTAATTGATCATCCAATGACACAAACACACCTATTGGATGCACAAAATTGGTTAAAAACCCTAATTGGACAAGAATATGCCTAGGGAGGACGAAAATGACCTAAATATTAGTTCAATGAAACAAACAAACTTATTGGATGCACAAGATTGGTTAAAAACCCTAATTGGACAAGAATAAGCATAGGGAGGACGGAAATGACCTAATTGATCTTCCAATGACACAAACACACCTATTGGATGCACAAGATTGGTTAAAAACCCTAATTGGACAAGAATATGCCTAGGGAGGACGAAAATGACCTAAATGTTAATCCAATGACACAAATTAACTTATTGGATGCACAAGATTGGTTAAAAACCCTAATTGGACAAGAATAAGCTTAGGGAGGACGAAAATGACCTAATTGATCATCCAATGACACAAACACACCTATTGGATGCACAAGATTGGTTAAAAACCCTAATTGGACAAGAATAAGCCTAGGGAGGACGAAAATGACCTAATTGATCATCCAATGACACAAACACACCTATTGGATGCACAAGATTGGTTAAAAACCCTAATTGGACAAGAATATGCCTAGGGAGGACGAAAATGACCTAATTGATCATCCAATGACACAAACACACCTATTGGATGCACAAGATTGGTTAAAAACACTAATTGGACAAGAATATTCCTAGGGAGGACGAAAATGACCTAAATATTAATTCAATGACACAAACAAACTTATCGGATGCAGAAGATTGGTTTAAAACCCTAATTGGACAAGAATAAGCCTAGGGAGGACGAAAATGACCTAATTGATCATCCAATGACACAAACACACCTATTGGATGCACAAGATTGGTTAAAAACCCTAATTGGACAAGAATATACCTAGGGAGGACGCAAATGACCTAATTGATCATCCAATGACACAAACACACCTATTGGATGCACAAGATTGGTTAAAAACCCTAATTGGACAAGAATAAGCCTAGGGAGGACGAAAATGACCTAATTGATCATCCAATGACACAAACACACCTATTGGATGCACAAGATTGGTTAAAAACCCTAATTGGACAAGAATAAGCCTAGGGAGGACGAAAATGACCTAATTGATCATCCAATGACACAAACACACCTATTGGATGCATAAGATTGGTTAAAAACCCTAATTGGACAAGAATAAGCTTAGGGAGGACGAAAAATGACCTAATTGATCATCCAATGACACAAACACACCTATTGGATGCACAAGATTGGTTAAAAACCCTAATTGGACAAGAATAAGCCTAGGGAGGACGAAAATGACCTAATTGATCATCCAATGACACAAACACACCTATTGGATGCACAATATTTGTTAAAAACCCTAATTGGACAAGAATAAGCCTAGGGAGGACGAAAATGACCTAATTGATCATCCAATGACACAAACACACCTATTGGATGCACAAGATTGGTTAAAAACCCTAATTGGACAAGAATATGCCTAGGGAGGACGAAAATGACCTAAATGTTAATCCAATGACACAACTCAACCTATTGGATGCACAAGATTGGTTAAAAACCCTAATTGGACAAGAATAAGCCTAGGGAGGACGATAAATGACCTAATTGATCATCCAATGACACAAACACACCTATTGGATGCACAAGATTGGTTAAAAACCCTAATTGGACAAGAATAAGCCTAGGGAGGACGAAAATGACCTAATTGATCATCCAATGACACAAACACACCTATTGGATGCACAAGATTGGTTAAAAACCCTAATTGGACAAGAATAAGCCTAGGGAGGACGAAAATGACCTAATTGATCATCCAATGAAACAAACACACCTATTGGATGCACAAGATTGGTTAAAAACCCTAATTAGACAAGAATAAGCCTAGGGAGGACGAAAATGACCTAATTGATCATCCAATGACACAAACACACCTATTGGATGCACAAGATTGGTTAAAAATCCTAATTGGACAAGAATAAGCCTAGGGAGGATAAAAATGACCTAATTGATCATCCAATGACACAAACACACCTATTGGATGCACAAGATTGGTTAAAAACCCTAATTGGACAAGAATAAGCCTAGGGAGGACGAAAATGACCTAATTGATCATCCAATGACACAAACACACCTATTGGATGCACAAGATTGGTTAAAAACCCTAATTGGACAAGAATAAGCCTAGGGAGGACGAAAATGACCTAATTGATCATCCAATCACACAAACACACCTATTGGATGCACAAGATTGGTTAAAAACCATAGTTGGACATGAATATGCCTAGGGAGGATGAAAATGACCTAATTGATCATCCAATGACACAAATGAACTTATTGGATGCACAAGATTGGTTAAAAACACTAATTGGACAAAAATAAGCCTAGGGAGGACAAAAATGACCTAATTGATCATCCAATGACACAAACACACCTATTGGATGCACAAGATTGGTTAAAAACCCTAATTGGACAAGAATAAGCCTAGGGAGGACGAAAATGACCTAATTGATCATCCAATGACACAAACACACCTATTGGATGCACAAGATTGGTTAAAAACCCTAATTGGACAAGAATAAGCCTAGGGAGGACGAAAATGACCTAATTGATCATCCAATGACACAAACATACCTATTGGATACACAAGATTGGTTAAAAACCCTAATTGGACAAGAATATGCCTAGGGAGGACGAAAATGACCTAAATATTAATTCAATGACACAAACACACCTATTGGATGCACAAGATTGGTTAAAAACCCTAATTGGACAAGAATATGCCTAGGGAGGACGAAAATGACCTAAATATTAATTCAATGACACAAACAAAGTTTTTGGTTGCACAAGATTGGTTTAAAACCCTAATTGGACAAGAATAAGCCTAGGAAGGACGAAAATGACCTAATTGATCATCCAATGACACAAACACACCTATTGGATGCACAAGATTGGTTAAAAACCCTAATTGGACAAGAATAAGCCTAGGGAGGACGAAAATGACCTAATTGATCATCCAATGACACAAACATACCTATTGGATACACAAGATTGGTTAAAAACCCTAATTGGACAAGAATATGCCTAGGGAGGACGAAAATGACCTAAATGTTAATCCAATGACACAAATGAACTTATTGGATGCACAAGATTGGTTAAAAACCCTAATTGGACAAGAATAAGCTTAGGGACGACGAAAATGACCTAATTGATCATCCAATGACACAAACATACCAATTGGATGCACAAGATTGGTTAAAAACCCTAATTGGACAAGAATATGCCTAGGGAGGACGAAAATGACCTAAATATTAATTCAATGACACAAACAAACTTATCGGATGCACAAGATTAGTTAAAAACCCTAATTGGACAAGAATAAGCCTAGGTAGGACGAAAATGACCTAATTGATCATCCAATGACACAAACACACCTATTGGATGCACAAGATTCGTTAAAAACCCTAATTGGACAAGAATATGCCTAGGGAGGACGAAAATGACCTAATTGATCATCCAATGACACAAACACACTATTGGATGCACAAGATTGGTTAAAAACCCTAATTGGACAAGAATATGCCTAGGGAGGATGAAAATGACCTAATTGATCATCAATTGACACAAACACACCTATTGGATACACAAGATTGGTTAAAAACCCTAATCGGACAAGAATATGTAGGGAGGACGAAAATGAACTAAATATTAATTCAATGACACAAACAAAGTTATTGGATGCACAAGATTGGTTGAAAACCCTAATTGGACAAGAATAAGCCTAGGGAGGACTTAAATGACCTAATTGATCATCCAATGACACAAACACACCTATTGGATGCACAAGATTCGTTAAAAACCCTAATTGGACAAGAATATGCCTAGGGAGGACGAAAATGACCTAATTGATCATCCAATGACACAAACACACTATTGGATGCACAAGATTGGTTAAAAACCCTAATTGGACAAGAATATGCCTAGGGAGGACAAAAATGACCTAATTGATCATCCAATGACACAAACACACCTATTGGATACACAAGATTGGTTAAAAACCCTAATCGAACAAGAATATGCCTAGGGAGGACGAAAATGACCTAATTGATCATCCAATGACACAAACACACCTATTGGATGCACAAGATTGGTTAAAAACCCTAATTGGACAAGAATAAGCCTAGGGAGGACGAAAATGACCTAATTGATCATCCAATGACACAAACACACCTATTGGATGCACAAGATTGGTTAAAAACCCTAATTGGACAAGAATAAGCCTAGGGAGGACGAAAATGACCTAATTGATCATCCAATGACACAAACACACCTATTGGATGCACAAGATTGGTTAAAAACCATTGTTGGACAAGAATATGGCTAGGGAGGATGAAAATGACCTAATTGATCATCCAATGACACAAATGAACTTATTGGATGCACAAGATTGGTTAAAAACCCTAGTTGGACAAGAATATGCCTAGGGAGGACGAAAATGACCTAATTGATCATCCAATGACACAAACACACCTATTGGATGCACAAGATTGGTTAAAAACCCTAATTGGACAAGAATAAGCCTAGGGAGGACGAAAATGACCTAATTGATCATCCATTGACACAAACACACCTATTGAATGCACAAGATTGGTTAAAAACCCTAATTGGACAAGAATAAGCCTAGGGAGGACGAAAATGACCTAATTGATCATCCAATGACACAAACACACCTATTGGATGCACAAGATTGGTTAAAAACCCTAATTGGACAAGAATAAGCCTAGGGAGGACGAAAATGACCTAATTGATCATCCAATGACACAAACACACCTATTGGATGCACAAGATTGGTTAAAAACCCTAATTGGACAAGAATAAGCCTAGGGAGGACGAAAATGACCTAATTGATCATCCAATGACACAAACACACCTATTGGATGCACAAGATTGGTTTAAAACCCTAGTTGATCAAGAATATGCCTAGGAAGGACGAAAATGACCTAATTGATCATCCAATGACACAAATGAACTTATTGGATGCACAAGATTGGTTAAAAACCCTAATTGGACAAGAATAAGCCTAGGGAGGACGAAAATGACCTAATTGATCATCCAATGACACAAACACACCTATTGGATGCACAAGATTGGTTAAAAACCCTAATTGGACAAGAATAAGCCTAGGGAGGACGAAAATGACCTAATTGATCATCCAATGACACAAACACAACTATTGGATGCACAAGATTGGTTAAAAAACCTAATTGGACAAGAATAAGCCTAGGGAGGACGAAAACGACCTAATTGATCATCCAATGACACAAACACACCTATTCGATGCTCAAGATTGGTTAAAAACCCTAATTGGACAAGAATAAGCCTAGGGAGGACGAAAATGACCTAATTGATCATCCAATGACACAAACACACCTATTGGATGCACAAGATTGGTTAAAAACCCTAATTGGACAAGAATATGCCTAGGGAGGACGAAAATGACCTAAATTGATCATCCAATGACACAAACACACCTATTGGATGCACAAGATTGGTTAAAAACCCTAATTGGACAAGAATAAGCCTAGGGAGGACCAAAATGACCTAATTGATCATCCAATGACACAAACACACCTATTGGATGCACAAGATTGGTTAAAAACCCTAATTCGACAAGAATATGCCTAGGGAGGACGAAAATGACCTAAATGTTAATCCAATGACACAAATGAACTTATTGGAAGCACAAGATTGGTTAAAAACCCTAATTGGACAAGAATAAGCCTAGGGAGGACGAAAATGACCTAAATGTTAATCCAATGACACAACTCAACTTATTGGATGCACAAGATTGGTTAAAAACCCTAATTGGACAAGAATAAGCCTAGGGAGGACGAAAATGACCTAATTGATCATCCAATGACACAAACACACCTATTGGATGCACAACATTGGTTAAAAACCCTAATAGGACAAGAATAAGCCTAGGGAGGACGAAAATGACCTAATTGATCATCCAATGACACAAACACACCTATTGGATGCACAAGATTGGTTAAAAACCCTAATTGGACAAGAATATGCCTAGGGAGGACGAAAATGACCTAAATATTAATTCAATGACACAAACAAAGTTATTGGATGCACAAGATTGGTTGAAAACCCTAATTGGACAAGAATAAGCCTAGGGAGGACGTAAAGGACCTAATTGATCATCCAATGACACAAACACACCTATTGGATGCACAAGATTGGTTGAAAACCCTAATTGGACAAGAATATGCCTAGGGGGGACGAAAATGACCTAATTGATCATCCAATGACACAAACACACCTATTGGATGCACAAGATTGGTTAAAAACCCTAATTGGACAAGAATAAGCCTAGGGAGGACGAAAATGACCTAAATGTTAATCCAATGACACAACTCAACTTATTGGATGCTGAAGATTGGTTAAAAACCATATTGGGCAAGAATAAGCCTAGGGAGAACGAAAATGACCTAATTGATCATCCAATGACACAAACACACCTATTGGATGCACAAGATTGGTTAAAAACCCTAATTGGACAAGAATAAGCCTAGGGAGGACGAAAATGACCTAAATGTTAATCCAATGACACAACTCAACTTATTGGATGCACAAGATTGGTTAAAAACCCTAATTGGACAAGAATAAGTCTAGGGAGGACGAAAATGAACTAATTGATCATCCAATGACACAAACACACCTATTGGATGCACAAGATTGGTTAAAAACCCTAATTGGACAAGAATAAGCCTAGGGAGGACGAAAATGACCTAAATGTTAATCCAATGACACAACTCAACTTATTGGATGCACAAGATTGGTTAAAAACCCTAATTGGGCAAGAATAAGCATAGCGAGGACGAAAGTTACCTAGTTGATCATCCAATGACACAAACACACCTATTGGATGCACAAGATTGGTTAAAAATCCTAATTGGACAAGAATAAGCCTAGGGAGGACGAAAATGACCTAAATGTTAATCCAATGACACAACTCAACTTATTGGATGCACAAGATTGGTTAAAAACCCTAATTGGACAAGAATAAGCCTAGGGAGGACGAAAATGACCTAATTGATCATCCAATGACACAAACACACCAATTGGATGCACAAGATTCGTTAAAAACCCTAATTGGACAAGAATATGCTTAGGGAGGACGAAAATGACCTAATTGATCATCCAATGACACAAACACACCTATTGGATGCACAAGATTGGTTAAAAACCCTAATTGGACAAGAATATGCCGAGGGAGGACGAAAATAACCTAATTGATCATCCAATGACACAAACACACCTATTGGATGCACAAGATTGGTTAAAAACCCTAATTGGACAAGAATATGCCTAGGGAGGACGCAAATGACCTAAATATTAATTCAATGACACAAACAAACTTATCGGATGCACAAGATTGGTTAAAAAACCCTAATTGGACAAGAATAAGCCTAGGGACGACGAAAATGACCTAAATGTTAATCCAATGACACAAATGAACTTATTGGATGCACAAGATTGGTTAAAAACCCTAATTGGACAAGAATAAGCCTAGGGAGGACGAAAATGACCTAAATGTTAATCCAATGACACAACTCAACTTATTGGATGCACAAGATTGGTTAAAAACCCTAATTGGGCAAGAATAAGCTTAGGGAGGACGAAAATGACCTAATTGATCATCCAATGACATAAACACACCTATTGGATGCACAAGATTGGTTAAAAACCCTAATTGGACAAGAATATGCCTAGGGAAGACGAAAATGACCTAATTGATCATCCAATGACACAAACACACCTATTGGATGCACAAGATTGGTTAAAAACCCTAATTGGACAAGAATAAGCCTAGGGAGGACGAAAATGACCTAATTGATCATCCAATGACACAAACACACCTATTGGATGCACAATATTGGTTAAAAACCCTAATTGGACAAGAATAAGCCTAGGGAGGATGAAAATGACCTAATTGTCATCCAATGACACAAACACACCTATTGGATGCACAAGATTGGTTAAAAACCCTAATTGGACAAGAATAAGCCTAGGGAGGACGAAAATGACCTAATTGATCATCCAATGACACAAACACACCTATTGGATGCACAAGATTGGTTAAAAACCCTAATTGGACAAGAATAAGCCTAGGGAGGACGAAAATGACCTAATTGATCATCCAATGACACAAACACACCTATTGGATGCATAAGATTGGTTAAAAACCCTAATTGGACAAGAATAAGCTTAGGGAGGACGAAAAATGACCTAATTGATCATCCAATGACACAAACACACCTATTGGATGCACAAGATTGGTTAAAAACCCTAATTGGACAAGAATAAGCCTAGGGAGGACGAAAATGACCTAATTGATCATCCAATGACACAAACACACCTATTGGATGCACAAGATTGGTTAAAAACCCTAATTGGACAAGAATAAGCCTAGGGAGGACGAAAATGACCTAATTGATCATCCAATGACACAAACACACCTATTGGATGCACAAGAATGGTTAAAAACCCTAATTGGACAAGAATTTGCCTAGGGAGAACTAAAATGACCTAAATTGATCATCCAATGACACAAACACACCTATTGGATGCACAAGATTGGTTAAAAACCCTAATTGGACAAGAATAAGCCTAGGGAGGACGAAAATGACCTAATTGATCATCCAATGACACAAACACACCTATTGGATGCACAAGATTGGTCCTAAACCCTAATTGGACAAGAATAAGCCTAGGGAGGACGAAAATGACCTAATTGATCATCCAATGACACAAACACACCTATTGGATGCACAAGATTGGTTAAAAACCCTAATTGGACAAGAATAAGCCTAGGGAGGACGAAAATGACCTAATTGATCATCCAATGACACAAACACACCTATTGGATGCACAAGATCGGTTAAAAAACCTAATTGGACAAGAATAAGCCTAGGGAGGACGAAAATGACCTAATTGATCATCCAATGACACAAACACACCTATTGGATGCACAAGATTGGTTAAAAACCCTAATTGGACAAGAATATGCCTAGGGAGGACGAAAATGACCTAAATATTAATTCAATGACACAAACAAAGTTATTGGAAGCACAAGATTGGTTAAAAACCCTAATTGGACAACAATAAGCCTAGGGAGGACGAAAATGACCTAATTGATCATCCAATGACCCAAACACACCTATTGGATGCACAAGATTGGTTAAAAACCCTAATTGGACAAGAATATGCCTAGGGAGGACGAAAATGACCTAAATGTTAATCCAATGACACAAATGAACTTATTGGATGCACAAGATTGGTTAAAAACCCTAATGGGACAAGAATAAGCCTAGGAAGGACGAAAATGACCTAATTGATCATCCAATGACACAAACACACCTATTGGATGCACAAGATTGGTTAAAAACCCTAATTGGACAAGAATAAGCCTAGGGAGGACGAAAATGACCTAATTGATCATCCAATGACACAAACACACCTATTGGATGCACAAGATTGGTTAAAAACCCTAATTGGACAAGAATATGCCTAGGGAGGACGAAAATGACCTAAATATTAATTCAATGACACAAACAAAGTTATTGGATGCACAAGATTGGTTAAAAACCCTAATTGGACAAGAATATGTCTAGGGAGGACGAAAATGACCAAAATGTTAATCCAATGACACAAATGAACTTATTGGATGCACAACACTGGTAAAAAACCCTAATTGGACAAGAGTAAGCCTAGGAAGGACGAAAATAACCTAATTGATCATCCAATGACACAAACACACCTATTGGATGCACAAGATTGGTTAAAAACCCTAATTGGACAAGAATATGCCTAGGGAGGACGAAAATGACCTATATATTAATTCAATGACACAAACAAAGTTATTGGATGCACAAGATTGGTTGAAAACCCTAATTGGACAAGAATAAGCCTAGGGAGTACGTAAATGACCTAATTGATCATCCAATGACACAAACACACCTATTGGATGCACAAGATTGGTTAAAAACCCTTATTGGACAAGAATATGCCTAGGGAGGACGAAAATGACCTAAATATTAATTCAATGACACAAACAAACTTATCGGATGCACAAGATTAGTTAAAAACCCTAATTGGACAAGAATAAGCCTAGGGAGGACGAAAATGACCTAATTGATCATCCAATGACACAAACACACCTATTGGATGCACAAGATTGGTTAAAAACCCTAATTGGACAAGAATAAGCCTAGGGAGGACGAAAATGACCTAAATGTTAATCCAATGACCCAACTCAACTTATTGGATGCACAAGATTGGTTAAAAACCCTAATTGGACAAGAATAAGCATAGGGAGGACGAAAATGACCTAATTGATCATCCAATGACACAAACACACCTATTGGATGCACAAGATTGGTTAAAAACCCTAATTGGACAAGAATAAGCCTAGGGAGGACGAAAATGACCTAATTGATCATCCATTGCCACAACACACCTAATGGATGCACAAGATTGGTTAAAAACCCTAATTGGACAAGAATAAGCCTATGGAGGACGAAAATGACCTAATTGATCATCCAATGACACAAACACACCTATTGGATGCACAAGATTGGTTAAAAACCCTAATTGGACAAGAATAAGCCTAGGGAGGACGAAAATGACCTAATTGATCATCCATTGCCAAAAACACACCTATTGGATGCACAAGATTGGTTAAAAACCCTAATTGGACAACAATAAGCCTAGGGAGGACGAAAATGACCTAATTGATCATCCAATGACACAAACACACCTATTGGATGCACAACATTGGTTAAAACCCTAATTGGACAAGAATATGCCTAGGGAGGACGAAAATGACCTAATTGATCATCCAATGACACAAACACACCTATTGGATGCACAAGATTGGTTAAAAACCCTAATTGGACAAGAATAAGCCTAGGGAGGACGAAAGTGACCTAATTGATCATCCAATGACACAAACACAATTATTGGATGCACAAGATTGGTTAAAAACCCTAAGTGGACAAGAATATGCCTAGGGAGGACAAAAATCACCTAATTGATCATCCAATGACACAAACACACCTATTGGATGCAAAAGATTGGTTAAAAACCCTAATTGGACAAGTATATGCATAGGGAGGTCGAAAATGACCTAATTGATAATCCAATGACACAAACACACCTATTGGATGCACAAGATTGGTTAAAAACCCTAATTGGACAAGAATAAGCCTAGGGAGGACGAAAATGACCTAATTGATCATCCAATGACACAAACACACCTATTGGATGCACAAGATTGGTTAAAAACCCTAATTGGACAAGAATAAGCCTAGGGAGGACGAAAATGACCTAAATGTTAATCCAATGACACAACTCAACTTATTGGATGCACAAGATTGGTTAGAAACCCTAATTCGACCAGAATAAGCCTAGGGAGGACGAAAATGACCTAATTGATCATCCAATGACACAAACACACCTATTGGATGCACAAGATTGGTTAAAAACCCTAATTGGACAAGAATAAGCCTAGGGAGGACGAAAATGACCTAATTGATCATCCAATGACACAAACACACCTATTGGATGCACAAGATTGGTTAAAAACCCTAATTGGACAAGAATATGCCTAGCGATGACGAAAATGACCTAAATATTAATTCAATGACACAAACAAAGTTATTGGATGCACAAGATTGGTTAAAAACCCTAATTGGACAAGAATAAGCCTAGGGAGGACGTAAATGACCTAATTGATCATCCAATGACACAAACACACCTATTGGATGCACAAGATTGGTTAAAAACCCTAATTGGACAAGAATAAGCCTAGGGAGGACGAAAACGACCTAAATATTAATTCAATGACACAAACAAAGTTATTGGATGCACAAGATTGGTTAAAAACCCTTATTGGACAAGAATAAGCCTAGGGAGGACGTAAATGACCTAATTGATCATCCGATGACACAAACACACCTATTGGATGCACAAGATTGGTTAAAAACCCTAATTGGACAAGAATATGCCTAGGGAGGACGAAAATGACATAATATTAATTCAATGACACAAACAAACTTATCGGATGCACAAGATTAGTTAAAAACCCTAATTGGACAAGAATAAGCCTAGGGAGGACGAAAATGAACTAATTGATTATCCAATGACACAAACACACCTATTGGAAGCACAAGATTGGTTAAAAACCCTAATTGGACAAGAATAAGCCTAGGGAGGACGAAAATGACCTAATTGATCATCCAATGACACAAACACACCTATTGGATGCACAAGATTGGTTAAAAACCCTAATTGGACAAGAATATGCCTAGGGAGGACGAAAATGACCTAAATATTAATTCAATGACACAAACAAACTTATCGGATGCACAAGATTAGTTAAAAACCCTAAT
>JBBPBR010001159.1:751-48976 GCA_037974775.1 Cicer pinnatifidum | reverse complement strand
GGGTTTTTAACCAATCTTGTGCATCCAATAGGTGTGTTTGTGTCATTGGATGATCAATTAGGTCATTTTCGTCCTCGCTAGGCTTATTCTTGTCCAATTAGGGTTTTTAACCAATCTTGTGCATCCAATAGGTGTGTTTGTGTCATTGGATGATCAATTAGGTCATTTTCGTCCTCCCTAGGCTTATATTTGTCCAATTAGGGTTTTTAACCAATCTTGTGCATCCAATAACTTTGTTTGTGTCATTGAATTAATATTTAGGTCATTTTCGTCCTCCTTAGGCATATTCTTGTCCAATTAGGGTTTTTAACCAATCTTGTGCATCCAATAGGTGTGTTTGTGTCATTGGATGATCAATTAGGTCATTTTCGTCCTCCCTAGGCTTATTCTTGCCCAATTAGGGTTTTTAACCAATCTTGTGCATCCAATAAGTTGAGTTGTGTCATTGGATTAGCATTTAGGTCATTTTCGTCCTCCCTATGCTTATTCTTGTCCAATTAGGGTTTTTAACCAATCTTGTGCATCCAATAAGTTCATTTGTGTCATTGGATTAACATTTAGGTCATTTTCGTCCTCCCTAGGCATATTCTTGTCCAATTAGGGTTTTTAACCAATCTTGTGCATCCAATAGGTGTGTTTGTGTCATTGGATGATCAATTAGGTCATTTTTGTCCTCCTTAGGCTTATTCATGTCAAATTAGGGTTTTTAACCAATCTTGTGCATCCAATAAGTTCATTTGTGTCATTGGATTAACAGTTAGGTCATTTTCGTCCTCCCTAGGCATATTCTTGTCCAATTAGGGTTTTTAACCAATCTTGTGCTTCCAATAGGTGTGTTTGTGTCATTGGATGATCAATTAGGTCATTTTCGTCCTCGCTAGGCTTATTCTTGTCCAATTAGGGTTTTTAACTAATCTTGTGCATCCAATAAGTTCATTTGTGTCATTGGATGATCAATTAGGTCATTTTCGTCCTCCCTAGGCATATTCTTGTCCAACTAGGGTTTTAAACCAATCTTGTGCATCTAATAGGTGTGTTTGTGTCATTGGATGATCAATTAGGTCATTTTCGTCCTCCCTAGGCTTATTCTTGTCCAATTAGGTTTTTTAACCAATCTTGTGCATCCAATAGGTGTGTTTGTGTCAGTGGATGATCAATAAGGTCATTTTCATCCTCCCTAGGCTTATTCTCTTCCAATTAGGGTTTTTAACCAATCTTGTGCATCCAATAGGTGTGTTTGTGTCATTGGATGATCAATTAGGTCATTTTCGTCCTCCCTAGGCTTATTCTTGTCCAATTAGGGTTTTTAACCAATCTTGTGCATCCAATAACTTTGTTTGTGTCATAGAATTAATATTTAGGTCATTTTCGTCCTCCCTAGGCATATTCTTGTCCAATTATGGTTTTAACCAATCTTGTGCATCCAATAGGTGTGTTTGTGTCATTGGATGATCAATTAGGTCAATTTCGTCCTCCCTAGGCTTATTCTTGTCCAATTAGGGTTTTTAACCAATCTTGTGCATCTACTAAGTTCATTTGTGTCATTGGATTAACATTTAGGTCATTTTCGTCCTCCCTAGGCTTATTCTTGCCCAATTAGGGTTTTTAACCAATCTTGTGCATCCAATAAGTTGAGTTGTGTCATTGGATTAGCATTTAGGTCATTGTCGTCCTCCCTAGGCTTATTCTTGTCCAATTAGGGTTTTTAACCAATCTTGTGCATCCAATAAGTTCATTTGTGTCATTGGATTAACATTTAGGTCATTTTCGTCCTCCCTAGGCATATTCTTGTCCAATTAGGGTTTTTAACCAATCTTGTGCATCCAATAGGTGTGTTTGTGGCAAAGGATGATCAATTAGGTCATTTTCGTCCTCCCTAGGCTTATTCTTGTCCAATTAGGGTTTTTAACCAATCTTGTGCATCCAATAGGTATGTTTGTGTCATTGGATGATCAATTAGGTCATTTTCGTCCTCCCTAGGCTTATTCTTGTCCAATTAGGGTTTTTAACCAATCTTGTGCATCCAATAAGTTGAGTTGTGTCATTGGATTAGTATTTAGGTCATTATCGTCCTCCCTAGGCTTATTCTTGTCCAATTAGGGTTTTTAACCAATCTTGTGCATCCAATAAGTTCATTTGTGTCATTGGATTAACATTTAGGTCATTTTCGTCCTCCCTAGGCATATTCTTGTCCAATTAGGGTTTTTAACCAATCTTGTGCATCCAATAAGTTCATTAGTGTCATTGGATGATCAATTAGGTCATCCAATAGGTATGTTTGTGTCATTGGATGATCAATTAGGTCATTTTCGTCCTGCCTAGGCATATTCTTGTCCAATTAGAGTTTTTAACCAATCTTGTGCATCCAATAGGTGTGTTTGTGTCATTGGATGATCAATTAGGTCATTTTCGTCCTCCCTAGGCATATTCTTGTCCAATTAGGGTTTTTAACCAATCTTGTGCATCCAATAGGTGTGTTTGTGTCATTGGATGATCAATTAGGTCATTTTCGTCCTCCCTAGGCTTATTCTTGTCCAATTAGGGTTTTTAACCAATCTTGTGCATCCAATAAGTTCATTTGTGTCATTGGATGATCAATTAGGTCATTTTCGTCCTCCCTATGCATATTCTTGTCCAACTAGGGTTTTAAACCAATCTAGTGCATCCAATAGGTGTGTTTGTGTCATTGGATGATCAATTAGGTCATTTTCGTCCTCCCTAGGCTTATTCTTGTCCAATTAGGGTTTTTAACCAATCTTGTGCATCCAATAGGTGTGTTTGTGTCATTGGATGATCAATTAGGTCATTTTCGTCCTCCCTAGGCTTATTCTTGTCCAATTAGGGTTTTTAACCAATCTTGTGCATCCAATAAGTTCATTTGTGTCATTGGATGATCAATTAGGTCATTTTCGTCCTTCCTAGGCATAATCTTGTCCAACTAGGGTTTTAAACAAATCTTGTGCATCCAATAGGTGTGTTTGTGTCATTGGATGATCAATTAGGTCATTTTCGTCCTCCCTAGGCTTATTCTTGTCCAATTAGGGTTTTTAACCAATCTTGTGCATCCAATAGGTGTGTTTGTGTCATTGGATGATCAATTAGGTCATTTTCGTCCTCCCTAGGCTTATTCTTGTCCAATTAGGGTTTTTAACCAATCTTGTGCATCCAATAAGTTCATTTGTGTCATTGGATGATCAATTAGGTCATTTTCGTCCTTACTAGGCATATTCTTGTCCAACTAGGGTTTTAAACCAATCTTGTGCATCCAATAGGTGTGTTTGTGTCATTGGATGATCAATTAGGTCATTTTCGTCCTCCCTAGGCTTATTCTTGTCCAATTAGGGTTTTTAACCAATCTTGTGCATCCAATAAGTTCATTTGTGTCATTGGATGATCAATTAGGTCATTTTCGTCCTCCCTAGGCTTATTCTTGTCCAATTAGGGTTCTTAACCAATCTTGTGCTTCCAATAGGTGTGTTTGTGTCATTGGATGATCAATTAGGTCATTTTCGTTCTCCCTAGGCTTATTCTTGTCGAATTAGGGTTGTTAACCAATCTTGTGCATCCAATAAGTTCATTTGTGTTATTGGATTAACATTTAGGTCATATTCGTCCTCCCTAGGCATATTCTTGTCCAATTAGGGTTTTTAACCAAACTTTTGCATCCAATAGGTGTGTTTGTGTCATTCGATGATCAATTAGGTCATTTTCGTCCTCCCTAGGCATATTCTTGTCCAATTAGGGTTTTTAACCAATCTTGTGCATCCAATAGGTGTGTTTGTGTCATTGGGTGATCAATTAGGTCATTTTCGTCCTCCCTAGGCTTATTCTTGTCCAATTAGGGTTTTTAACCAATCTTGTGCATCCAATAAGTTCATTTGTGTCATTGGATGATCAATTAGGTCATTTTCGTCCTCCCTAGGCTTATTCTTGTCCAATTAGGGTTTTTAACCAATCTTGTGTATCCAATAAGTTTGTTTGTTTCATTGAATTAATATTTAGGTCATTTTCGTCCTCCCTAGGCATATTCTTGTCCAATTAGGGTTTTTAACCAATCTTGTGCATCCAATAGGTGTGTTTGTGTCATTGGATGATCAATTAGGTCATTTTCGTCCTCCCTAGGCTTATTCTTGTCCAATTAGGGTTTTTAGCCAATCTTATGCATCCAATAAGTTCATTATTTCATTGGATTAACATTTAGGTCATATTCGTCCTCCCTAGGCATATTCTTGTCCAATTAGGGTTTTTAACCAATCTTGTGCTTCCAATAGGTGTGTTTGTGTCATTGGATGATCAATTAGGTCATTTTCGTCCTCCCTAGGCTTATTCTTGTCCAATTAGGGTTTTTAACCAATCTTGTGCATCCAATAACTTTGTTTGTGTCATTGAATTAATATTAAGGTAATTTTCGTTCTCCCTAGGCATATTCTTGTCCAATTAGAGTTTTTAACCAATCTTGTGCATCCAATAGGTGTGTTTGTGTCATTGGATGATCAATTAGGTCATTTTCGTCCTCCCTAGGCATATTCTTGTCCAATTAGGGTTTTTAACCAATCTTGTGCATCCAATAGGTGTGTTTGTGTCATTGGATGATCAATTAGGTCATTTTCGTCCTCCCTAGGCTTATTTTTGTCCAATTAGGGTTTGTAACCAATCTTGTGCATCCAATAGGTGTGTTTGTGTCATTGGATGATCAATTAGGTCATTTTTGTCCTCCCTAGGCTTATTCTTGTCCAATTAGGGTTTTTAACCAATCTTGTGCATCCAATAGGTGTGTTTGTGTCATTGGATGATCAATTAGGTCATTTTCGTCCTCCCTAGGCATATTCTTGTCCAATTAGGGTTTTTAACCAATCTTGTGCATCCAATAGGTGTGTTTGTGTCATTGGATGATCAATTAGGTCATTTTCGTCCTCCCTAGACTTATTCTTGTCCAATTAGGGTTTTTAACAAATCTTGTGCATCCAATATGTTCATTTGTGTCATTGGATGATCAATTAGGTCATTTTCGTCCTCCCTAGGCATATTCTTGTCCAAGTAGGGTTATTAACCATTCTTGTGCTTCCAATAGGTGTGTTAGTGTCATTTGATGATCAATTAGGTCATTTTCGTCCTCACTAGGCTTATTCTTGTCCAATTAGGGTTTTTAACCAATCTTGTGCATCCAATAGGTGTGTTTGTGTCATTGGATGATCAATTAGGTCATTTTCGTCCTCCCTAGGCATATTCTTGTCCAATTAGGGTTTTTAACCAATCTTGTGCATCCAATAGGTGTGTTTGTGTCATTGGATGATCAATTAGGTTATTTTCGTCCTCCCTAGGCATATTCTTGTCCAATTAGGGTTTTTAACTAATCTTGTGAATCCAATACGTTCATTTGTGTCATTGGATGATCAATTAGGTCATTTTCGTCCTCCCTAGGCTTATTCTTGTCCAATTAGGGTTTTTAACTAATCTTGTGCATCCAATAAGTTCATTTGTGTCATTCGAAGATCAATTAGGTCATTTTCGTCCTCCCTAGGCATATTCTTGTCCAATTAGGGTTTTTAACCAATCTTGTGCATCCAATAGGTGTGTTTGTGTCATTGGATGATCAATTAGGTCATTTTCGTCCTCCCAAAGCTTATTCTTGTCCAATTAGGGTTTTTAACCGATCTTTTGCATCCAATAGGTGTGTTTGTGTCATTGGATGATCAATTAGGTCTTTTTCGTCCTCCCTAGGCATATTCTTGTCCAATTAGGGTTTTTAACTAATCTTGTGCATCCAATAGGTGTGTTTGTGTCATTGGATGATCAATTTGGTCATTTTCTTCCTCCCTAGGCTTATTCTTATCCAATTAGGGTTTTTAACCAATCTTGTGCTTCCAATAAGTTGAGTTGTGTCATTGGATTAACATTTAGGTCATTTTCGTCCTCCCTAGGCTTATTCTTGTCCAATTAGGGTTTTTAACCAATCTTGTGCATCCAATACGTTCATTTGTGTCATTGGATTAACATTTAGGTCATTTTCGTCCTCCGTAGGCATATTCTTGTCCAATTAGGGTTTTTAGCCAATCTTGTGCATCCAATAGGTGTGTTTGTGTCATTGGATGATCAATTAGGTCATTTTCGTCCTCCCTAGGCATATTCTTGTCCAATTAGGGTTTTTAACCAATCTTGTGCATCCAATAGGTGTGTTTGTGTCATTGGATGATCAATTAGGTCATTTTCGTCCTCCCTAGGCATATTCTTGTCCAATTAGGGTTTTTAACCGATCTTGTGCATCCAATAGGTGTGTTTGTGTCATTGGATGATCAATTAGGTCATTTTAGTCCTCCCTATGCTTATTTCTTATCCAATTAGGGTTTTTAACCAATCTTGTGCTTCCAATAAGTTGAGTTGTGTCATTGGATTAACATTTAGGTCATTTTCGTCCTCCCTAGGCTTATTCTTGTCCAATTAGGGTTTTTAACCAATCTTGTGCATCCAATACGTTCATTTGTGTCATTGGAATAACATTTAGGTCATTTTCGTCCTCCTTAGGCATATTCTTGTCCAATTAGAGTTTTAGACCAATCTTGTGCATCCAATAGGTGTGTTTGTGTCATTGGATGATCAATTAGGTTATTTTCGTCCTCCCTAGGCTTATTCTTGTCCAATTAGGGTTTTTAACTAATCTTGTGCATCCAATAAGTTCATTTGTGTCATTCGAAGATCAATTAGGTCATTTTCGTCCTCCCTAGGCATATTCTTGTCCAATTAGGGTTTTTAACCAATCTTGTGCATCCAATAGGTGTGTTTGTGTCATTGGATGATCAATTAGGTCATTTTCGTCCTCCCTAGGCTTATTCTTGTCCAATTAGGGTTTTTAACCGATCTTGTGCATCCAATAGGTGTGTTTGTGTCATTGGATGATCAATTAGGTCTTTTTCGTCCTCCTGATATGATCTTACTAGTCATGGTTTACTTTAAGGATCGTTCTAGGTTGGAAACTTACAAATTTGAGTGAAAATCCCGTAAAACTGCAGAATGCGATAAAAGAAACTCCGATTCAACCGATTCCAAAACGAGGTGAATGATGACGTTCTGAAACGCAAGTTAGGCTTTTGAATCACCGAAAACCAGTATATAGATCTCGAGATATGAACGCAAGTAACTGATCACAAAAATTGGAAGAATTGGAGTATTAGGGTTTGATGTAAACAAAACTCAATATTATCATTCAACAAACAAATCAAGAACAAAATGGCGCCACAATCTAGGGATTGATAAGCCAAAAAGAACGCCACAAGGATTAACAACCTTGATAAGTTCAAAGTGAATTCTTTCAAGAACTCTAGAGAGCAAAGCCTCACAAAAATTATTATTCAAAATCTTCCCTTCCATGAGGTTACAAATGCTTATTTATACTAAGTCTATCTCTAAACCTAAACGGGTCATAAGTGACACCATTCTCTAGGGCCCATATGGGTCTTACATCTTATTTCTTTTTTTTAACATAAACTTAATGTAAGGAAGTAAAGTATCTTCACTTACACATAATAAAAACTAAATCAATAATAAAACTATTACAATTCCAAATCAAAGCAAACTAAGAATTAATACAAACCAAATTAAAATAAATAAAGTTTATGCTAATTTATTAAAATATGAATCATCTTCATGCTCTTGAGATCCTTATCACCTCCCTAGGCATATTCTTGTCCAATTAGGGTTTTTAACCAATCTTGTGCATCCAATAGGTGTGTTTGTGTCATTGGATGATCAATTTGGTCATTTTCGTCCTCCCTAGGCTTATTCTTATCCAATTAGGGTTTTTAACCAATCTTGTGCTTCCAATAAGTTGAGTTGTGTCATTGGATTAACATTTAGGTCATTTTCGTCCTCCCTAGGCTTATTCTTGTCCAATTAGGGTTTTTAACTAATCTTGTGCATCCAATAAGTTCATTTGTGTCATTGGATTAACATTTAGGTCATTTTCGTCCTCTCTAGGCATATTCTTGTCCAATTAGGATTTTTAACCAATCTTGTGCATCCAATAGGTGTGTTTGTGTCATTGGATGATCAATTAGGTCATTTTCGTCCTCCCTAGGCATATTCTTGTCCAATTAGGGTTTTTAACCAATCTTGTGCATCCAATAGGTGTGTTTGTGTCATTGGATGATCAATTAGGTCATTTTCGTCCTCCCTAGGCTTATTCTTTTCCAATTAGGGTTTTTAACCAATCTTGTGCATCCAATAAGTTGAGTTGTGTCATTGGATTAGCATTTAGGTCATTTTCGTCCTCCCTAGGCTTATTCTTGTCCAATTAGGGTTTTTAACCAATCTTGTGCATCCAATAAGTTCATTTGTGTCATTGGATTAACAGTTAGGTCATTTTCGTCCTCCCTAGGCATATTCTTGTCCAATTAGGGTTTTTAACCAATCTTGTGCTTCCAATAGGAGTGTTTGTGTCATTGGATGATCAATTAGGTCATTTTCGTCCTCGCTAGGCTTATTCTTGTCCAATTAGGGTTTTTAACCAATCTTGTGCATCCAATAGGTGTGTTTGTGTCATTGGATGATCAATTAGGTCATTTTCGTCCTCCCTAGGCTTATTCTTGCCCAATTATGGTTTTTAACCAATCTTGTGCATCCAATAACTTTGTTTGTGTCATTGAATTAATATTTAGGTCATTTTCGTCCTCCTTAGGCATATTCTTGTCCAATTAGGGTTTTTAACCAATCTTGTGCATCCAATAGGTGTGTTTGTGTCATTAGATGATCAATTAGGTCATTTTCGTCCTCCCTAGGCTTATTCTTGCCCAATTAGGGTTTTTAACCAATCTTGTGCATCCAATAAGTTGAGTTGTGTCATTGGATTAGCATTTAGGTCATTTTCGTCCTCCCTAGGCTTATTCTTGTCCAATTAGGGTTTTTAACCAATCTTGTGCATCCAATAAGTTCATTTGTGTCATTGGATTAACATTTAGGTCATTTTCATCCTCCCTAGGCATATTCTTGTCCAATTAGAGTTTTAGACCAATCTTGTGCATCCAATAGGTGTGTTTGTGTCATTGGATGATCAATAAGGTTATTTTCGTCCTCCCTAGGCTTATTCTTGTCCAATTAGGGTTTTTAACTAAACTTGTGCATCCAATAAGTTCATTTGTGTCATTGGATGATCAATTAGGTCATTTTCGTCCTCCCTAGGCATATTCTTGTCCAATTAGGGTTTTTAACCAATCTTGTGCATCCAATAGGTGTGTTTGTGTCATTGGATGATCAATTAGGTCATTTTCGTCCTCCCTAGGCTTATTCTTGTCCAATTAGGGTTTTTAACCAATCATGTGCATCCAATAAGTTGAGTTGTGTCATTGGTTTAACATTTAGGTCATTTTCGTTCTCCCTAGGCTTATACTTGTCCAATTAGGGTTTTTAACCAATCTTGTGCATCCAAAAGTTCATTTGTGTCATTGGATTAACATTTAGGTCATTTTCGTCCTCCCTAGGCATATTCTTGTCCAATTAGGGTTTTTAACCAATATTGTGCATCCAATAGGTGTGTTTGTGTCATTGGATGATCAATTAGGTCATTTTCGTCCCCCCTAGGCATATTCTTGTCCAATTAGGGTTTTTAACCAATCTTGTGCATCCAATAGGTGTGTTTGTGTCATTGGATGATCAATTAGGTCATTTTCGTCCTCCCTAGGCTTATTCTTGTCCAATTAGGGTTTTTAACCAATCTTGTGCATCCAATAAGTTCATTTGTGTCATTGGATGATCAATTAGGTCATTTTCGTCCTCCCTAGTCTTATTCTTGTTCAATTAGGAGTTTTAACCAATCTTGTGCATCCAATAAGTTTGTTTGTGTCATTGAATTAATATTTAGGTCATTTTCGTCCTCCCTAGGCATATTCTTGTCCAATTACGGTTTTTAACCAATCTTGTGCATCCAATAAGTTCATTTGTGTCATTGGATTAACTTTTATGTCATTTTCGTCCTCCCTAAACTTATTCTTGTCCAATTAGGAGTTTTAACCAATCTTGTGCATCCAATAAGTTTGTTTGTGTCATTGAATTAATATTTAGGTCATTTTCGTCCTCCCTAGGCATATTCTTGTCCAATTAGGGTTTTTAACCAATCTTGTGCATCCAATAGGTGTGTTTGTGTCATTGGATGATCAATTAGGTCATTTTCGTCCTCCCTAGGCTTATTCTTGCCCAATTAGGGTTTTTAACCAATCTTGTGCATCCAATAAGTTGAGTTGTGTCATTGGATTAGCATTTAGGTCATTTTCGTCCTCCCTAGGCTTATTCTTGTCCAATTAGGATTTTTAACCAATCTTTTGCATCCAATAGGTGTGTTTGTGTCATTGGATGATCAATTAGGTCATTTTCGTCCTCCCTAGGCTTATTCTTGCCCAATTAGGGTTTTTAACCAATCTTGTGCATCCAATAAGTTGAGTTGTGTCATTGGATTAGCATTTAGGTCATTTTCGTCCTCCCTAGGCTTATTCTTGTCCAATTAGGGTTTTTAACCAATCTTGTGCATCCAATAAGTTCATTTGTGTCATTGGATTAACATTTAGGTCATTTTCGTCATCCCTAGGCATATTCTTGTCCAATTAGGGTTTTTAACCAATCTTGTGCATCCAATAGGTGTGTTTGTGTCATTGGATGATCAATTAGGTCATTTTCGCCCTTTCTATGCTTATTCTTGTCCAATTAGGGTTTTTAACCAATCTTGTGCATCCAATAAGTTCATTTGTGTCATTGGATTAACATTTAGGTCATTTTCGTCCTCCCTAGGCATATTCTTGTCCAATTAGGGTTTTTAACCAATCTTGTGCTTCCAATAGGTGTGTTTGTGTCATTGGATGATCAATTAGGTCATTTTTATCCTCCCTAGGCTTATTCTTGTCCAATTAGGGTTTTTAACCAATCTTGTGCATCCAATAGGTGTGTTTGTGTCATTGGATGATCAATTAGGTCATTTTCGTCCTCCCTAGGCTTATTCTTGTCCAATTAGGGTTTTTAACCAATCTTGTGCATCCAATAAGTTCATTTGTGTCATTGGATGATCAATTAGGTCATTTTCGTCCACCCTTGGCATATTCTTCTCCAACTAGGGTTTTAAACCAATCTTGTGCATCCAATAGGTGTGTTTGTGCCATTGGATGATCAATTAGGTCATTTTCGTCCTCCCTAGGCTTATTCTTGTCCAATTAGGGTTTTTAACCAATCTTGTGCATCCAATAGGTGTGTTTGTGTCATTGGATGATCAATTAGGTCATTTTCGTCCTCCCTAGGCTTATTCTTGTCCAATTAGGGTTTTTAACCAATCTTGTGCATCCAATAGGTGTGTTTGTGGCAATGGATGATCAATTAGGTCATTTTCGTCCTCCCTAGGCTTATTCTTGTCCAATTAGGGTTTTTGACCAATCTTGTGCATCCAATAGGTGTGTTTGTGTCATTGGATGATCAATTAGGTCATTTTCGTCGTCCCTAGGCTAATTCTTGCCCAATTAGGGTTTTTAACAAATCTTCTGCATCCAATAAGTTCATTTGTGTCATTGGATTAACATTTAGGTCATTTTCGTCCTCCCTAGGCATATTCTTGTCCAATTAGGGTTTTTAACCAATCTTGTGCTTCCAATAGGTGTGTTTGTGTCATTGGATGATCAATTAGGTCATTTTCGTCCTCCCTAGGCTTATTCTTGTCCAATTAGGGTTTTTAACCAATCTTGGGCATCCAATAACTTTGTTTGTGTCATTGAATTAATATTTAGGTCATTTTCGTCCTCCCTAGGCATATTCTTGTCCAATTAGGGTTTTTAACCAATCTTGTGCATCCAATAGGTGTGTTTGTGTCATTGGATGATCAATTAGGTCATTTTCGTCCTCCCTAGGCTTATTCTTGTCCAATTAGGGTTTTTAACCAATCTTGTGCATCCAATAAGTTCGTTCGTGTCATTGGATTTACATTTAGGTCATTTTCATCCTCCCTAGGCATATTCTTGTCCAATTAAGGTTTTTAACCAATCTTGTGCATCCAATAGGTGTGTTTGTGTCATTGGATGATCAATTAGGTCATTTTCTTCCTCCCTAAGCTTATTGTTGTCCAATTAGGTTTTTTAAGCAATCTTGTGCATCCAATAAGTTGAGTTTTGTCATTGGAAGATCAATTAGCTCATTTTCGTCCTCCCTAGGCATATTCTTGTCCAATTAGGGTTTTTAACCAATCTTGTGCATCCAATAGGTGTGTTTGTGTCATTGGATGATCAATTAGGTCATTTTCGTCCTCTCTAGGCTTATTCTTGTCCAATTAAGGTTTTTAACCAATCTTGTGCATCCAATAGGTGTGTTTGTGTCATTGGATGATCAATTAGGTCATTTTCGTCCTCCCTAGGCTTATTCTTGTCCAATTAGGGTTTTTAACCAATCTTGTGCATCTAGTAAGTTCATTTGTGTCATTGGTTTAACATTTAGGTCATTTTCGTCCTCCCTAGGCATATTCTTGTCCAATTAGGGTTTTTAACCAATCTTGTGCATCCAATAGGTGTGTTTGTGTCATTGGATGATCAATTAGGTCATTTTCGTCCTCCCTAGGCTTATTCTTGTCCAATTAGGGTTTTTAACCAATCTTGTGCATCCAATAAGTTCGTTCGTGATATTGAATTTACATTTAGGTCATTTTCATCCTCCCTAGGCATATTCTTGTCCAATTAAGGTTTTTAACCAATCTTGTGCATCCAATAGGTGTGTTTGTGTCATTGGATGATCCATTAGGTCATTTTCTTCCTCCCTAAGCTTATTGTTGTCCAATTAGGTTTTTTAAGCAATCTTGTGCATCCAATAAGTTGAGTTGTGTCATTGGAAGATCAATTAGCTCATTTTCGTCCTCCCTAGGCATATTCTTGTCCAATTAGGGTTTTTAACCAATCTTGTGCATCCAATAGGTGTGTTTGTGTCATTGGATGATCAATTAGGTCATTTTCGTCCTCTCTAGGCTTATTCTTGTCCAATTAAGGTTTTTAACCAATCTTGTGCATCCAATAGGTGTGTTTGTGTCATTGGATGATCAATTAGCTCATTTTCGTCCTCCCTAGGCTTATTCTTGTCCAATTAGGGTTTTTAACCAATCTTGTGCATCCAATAACTTTGTTTGTGTCATTGAATTAATATTTAGGTCATTTTCGTCCTCCCTAGGCATATTCTTATCCAATTAGGGTTTTTAACCAATCTTGTGCATCCAATAGGTGTGTTTGTGTCATTGGATGATCAATTAGGTCATTTTCGTCATCACTAGGCTTATTCTTGTCCAATTAGGGTTTTTAACCACTCTTGTGCGTCCAATAGGTGTGTTTGTGTCATTGGATGATCAATTAGGTCATTTTCGTCCTCCCTAGGCTTATTCTTGTCCAATTAGGGTTTTTAACCAATCTTGTGCATCCAATAAGTTCATTTGTGTCATTGGATGATCAATTAGGTCATTTTCGTCCTCCCTAGGCTTATTCTTGTCCAATTAGGGTTTTTAACCAATCTTGTGCATCCAATAAGTTCATTTGTGTCATTGGATTAACATTTAGGTCATTTTCGTCCTCCCTAGGCATATTCTTGTCCAATTAGGGTTTTTAACCAATCTTGTGCATCCAATAGGTGTGTTTGTGTCAATGGATGATCAATTAGGTCATTTTCGTCCTCCTTAGGCTTATTCATGTCCAATTAGGGTTTTTAACCAATCTTGTGCATCCAATAAGTTCATTTGTGTCATTGGATTAACAGTTAGGTCATTTTCGTCCTCCCTAGGCATATTCTTGTCCAATTAGGGTTTTTAACCAATCTTGTGCTTCCAATAGGTGTGTTTGTTTCATTGGATGATCAATTAGGTCATTTTCGTCCTCGCTAGGCTTATTCTTGTCCAATTAGGGTTTTTAACTAATCTTGTGCATCCAATAAGTTCATTTGTGTCATTGGATGATCAATTAGGTCATTTTCGTCCTCCCTAGGCATATTCTTGTCCAACTAGGGTTTTAAACCAATATTGTGCATCTAATAGGTGTGTTTGTGTCATTGGATGATCAATTAGGTCATTTTCGTCCTCCCTAGGCTTATTCTTGTCCAATTAGGGTTTTTAACCAATCTTGTGCATCCAATAGGTGTGTTTGTGTCATTGGATGATCAATATGGTCATTTTCATCCTCCCTAGGCTTATTCTTGTCCAATTAGGGTTTTTAACCAATCTTGTGCATCCAATAGGTGTGTTTGTGTCATTGGATGATCAATTAGGTCATTTTCGTCCTCCCTAGGCTTATTCTTGTCCAATTATGGTTTTTAACCAATCTTGTGCATCCAATAACTTTGTTTGTGTCATTGAATTAATATTTAGGTCATTTTCGTCCTCCCTAGGCATATTCTTTTCCAATTAGGGTTTTAACCAATCTTGTGCATCCAATAGGTATGTTTGTGTCATTGGATGATCAATTAGGTCATTTTCGTCCTCCCTAGGCTTATTCTTGTCCAATTAGGGTTTTTAACCAATCTTGTGCATCTAATAAGTTCATTTGTGTCATTGGATTAACATTTAGGTCATTTTCGTCCTCCCTAGGCTTATTCTTGCCCAATTAGGGTTTTTAACCAATCTTGTGCATCCAATAAGTTGAGTTGTGTCATTGGATGATCAATTAGGTCATTTTCGTCCTCCCTAGGCTTATTCTTGTCCAATTAGGGTTTTTAACCAATCTTGTGCATCCAATAACTTTGTTTGTGTCATTGAATTAATATTTAGGTCATTTTCGTCCTCCCTAAGCATATTCTTGACCAATTAGGGTTTTTAATCAATCTTGTGCTACCAATAGGTGTGTTTGTGTCATTGGATGATCAATTAGGTCATTTTCGTCCTCCCTAGGCTTATTCTTGTCCAATTAGGGTTTTTAACCAATCTTGTGCATCCAATAAGTTCATTTGTGTCATTGGATGATCAATTAGGTCATTTTCGTCCTCCCTAGGCTTATTCTTGTCCAATTAGGGTTTTTAACCAATCTTGTGCATCCAATAAGTTCATTTGTGTCATTGGATGATCAATTAGGTCATTTTCTTCCTCCCTAGGCTTATTCTTGTCCAATTAGGGTTTTTAACCAATCTTGTGCATCGAATAACTTTGTTTATGTCATTGTATTAATATTTAGGTCATTTTCGTCCTCCCAAGGCATATTCTAGTCCAATTAGGGTTTTTAACCAATCTTGTGCATCCAATAGGTGTGTTTGTGTCATTGTATGATCAATTAGGTCATTTTCGTCCTCCCTAGGCTTATTCTTGTCCAATTAGGGTTTTTAACCAATCTTGTGCATCCAATAAGTTCATTTGTGTCATTTGATTAACATTTAGGTCATTTTCGTCCTCCCTAGGCATATTCTTGTCCAATTAGGGTTTTTAACCAATCTTGTGCTTCCAATAGGTGTGTTTGTGTCATTGGATGATCAATTAGGTCATTTTCGTCCTCCCTAGGCTTATTCTTGTCCAATTAGGGTTTTTAACCAATCTTGTAAATCCAATATGTTTGTTAGTGTCATTGAATTTATATTTAGGTCATTTTCGTCCTCCCTAGGCATATTCTTGTCCAATTAGGGTTTTTAACCAATCTTGTGCATCCAATAGGAGTGGTTGTGTCATTGCATGATCAATTAGGTCATTTTCCTCCTCCCTAGGCATATTCTTGTCCAATTAGGGTTTTTAACCAATCTTGTGCATCCAATAAGTGTGTATGTGGCAATGGATGATCAATTAGGTCATTTTCGTCCTCCCTAGGCTTATTCTTGTCCAATTAGGGTTTTTAACCAATCTTATGCATCCAATAACTTTGTTTGTGTCATTGAATTAATATTTAGCTCATTTTCGTCCTCCCTAGGCATATTCTTGTCCAATTAGGGTTTTTAACCAATCTTGTGC
This sequence comes from Cicer pinnatifidum, assembly GCA_037974775.1. Lineage (NCBI taxonomy): Eukaryota > Viridiplantae > Streptophyta > Magnoliopsida > Fabales > Fabaceae > Cicer > Cicer pinnatifidum. The sequence goes on along the minus strand of JBBPBR010001159.1, from coordinate 33,066 downwards.
ATCCAATAGGTGTGTTTGTGTCATTGGATGATCAATTAGGTCATTTTCGTCCTCCCTAGGCATATTCTTGTCCAATTAGGGTTTTTAACCAATCTTGTGCATCCAATAGGTGTGTTTGTGTCATTGGATGATCAATTAGATCATTTTCGTCCTCCCTAGGCATATACTTGTCCAATTAGGGTTTTTAACCAATCTTGTGCATCCAATAGGTGTGTTTCTGTCATTGGATGATCAATTAGGTCATTTTCGTCCTCCCTAGGCATATTCTTGTCCAATTAGGGTTTTTAACCAATCTTGTGCATCCAATAGGTGTGTTTGTGTCATTGGATGATCAATTAGGTCATTTTCGTCCTCCCTAGGCTTATTCTTGTCCAATTAGGGTTTTTAACCAATCTTGTGCATCTAATAGGTGTGTTTGTGTCATTGGATGATCAATTAGGTCATTTTCGTCCTCCCTAGGCTTATTCTTGTCCAATTAGGGTTTTTAACCAATCTTGTGCATCCAAAAAGTTCATTTGTGTCATTGGATGATCAATTAGGTCATTTTCGTCCTCCCTAGGCTTATTCATGTCCAACTAGGGTTTTTAACCAATCTTGTGCCTCCAATAGGTGTGTTTGTGTCATTGGATGATCAATTAGGTCATTTTCGTCCTCCCTAGGCTTATTCTTGTCCAATTAGGGTTTTTAACCAATCTTGTGCATCTAATAGGTGTGTTTGTGTCATTGGATGATCAATTAGGTCATTTTCGACCTCCATAGGCTTATTCTTGTCCAATTAGGGTTTTTAACTTGTCTTTTGCATCCAATAAGTTGAGTTGTGTCATTGGATTAACATTTAGGTCATTTTCGTCCTCCCTAGGCATATTCTTGTCCAATTAGGATTTTTAACCAATCTTGTGCATCCAATAGGTGTGTTTGTGTCATTGGATGATCAATTAGGTCATTTTCGTCCTCCCTAGGCTTATTCTTGTCCAATTAGGGTTTTTAACCAATCTTGTGCATCCAATAAGTTCATTTGTGTCATTGGATGATCAATTAGGTCATTTTCGTCCTCCCTAGGCTAATTCTTGTCCAATTAGGGTTTTTAACCAATCTTGTGCATCCAATAGGTGTGTTTGTGTCATTGGATGATCAATTAGGTCATTTTTGTCCTCCTTAGGCTTATTCTTGTCCAATTAGGGTTTTTAACCAATCTTGTGCATCCAATAACTTTGTTTGTGTCATTGAATTAATATTTAGGTCATTTTCGTCCTCCCTAGGCATATTCTTGTCCAATTAGGGTTTTTAACCAATCTTGTGCATCCAATAGGTGTGTTTGTGTCATTGGATTAACATTTAGGTCATTTTCGTCCTTCCTATGCATATTCTTGTCCAATTAGGGTTTTTAACCAATCTTGTGCTTCCAATAGGTGTGTTTGTGTCATTGGATGATCAATTAGGTCATTTTTGTCCTCCCTAGGCATATTCTTGTCCAATTAGGGGTTTTAACCAATCTTGTTCATGCAATAGGTGTGTTTGTGTCATTGGATGATCAATTAGGTCATTTTCGTCCTCCCTAGGCATATTCTTGTCCAATTAGGGTTTTTAACCAATCTTGTGCATCCAATAGGTGTGTTTGTGTCATTGGATGATCAATTAGGTCATTTTCGTCCTCCCTAGGCTTATTCTTGTCCAATTAGGGTTTTTAACCAATCTTGTGCATCCAACAAGTTTGTTTATGTCATTGAATTAATATTTAGGTCAGTTTCGTCCTCCCTAGGCATATTCTTGTCCAATTAGGGTTTTTAACCAATCTTGTGCATCCAATAGGTGTGTTTGTGTCATTGGATGATCAATTAGGTCATTTTCGTCCTCCCTAGGCATATTCTTGTCCAATTAGGGTTTTTAACCAATCTTGTGCATCCAATAGGTGTGTTTGTGTCATTGGATGACGAATTAGGTCATTTTCGTCCTCCCTAGGCATATTCTTGTCCAATTAGGGTTTTTAACCAATCTTGTGCATCCAATAGGTGTGTTTGTGTCATTGGATGATCAATTAGGTCATTTTCGTCCTCCCTAGGCTTATTCTTGTCCAATTAGGGTTTTTAACCAATCTTGTGCATCCAATAAGTTCATTTGGGTCATTGGATTAACATTTAGGTCATTTTCGTCCTCCCTAGGCATATTCTTTTCCAATTAGGGTTTTTAACCAATCTTGTGCATCCAATAGGTGTGTTTGTGTCATTGGATGATCAATTTAGGTCATTTTCGTTCTCCCTAGGCATATTCTTGTCCAATTAGGGTTTTTAACCAATCTTGTGCATCCAATAGGTGTGTTTGTGTCATTGGATGATCAATTTAGGTCATTTTCGTTCTCCCTAGGCATATTCTTGTCCAATTAGGGTTTTTAATCATTCTTGTGCATCCAATAGGTGTGTTTGTGTCATTGGATGATCAATTAGGTCATTTTCGTCCTCCCTAGGCATATTCTTGTCCAATTAGGGTTTTTAACCAATCTTGTGCATCCAATAGGTGTGTTTGTGTCATTGGATGATCAATTAGGTCATTTTCGTCCTCCCTATGCTTATTCTTGTCCAATTAGGGTTTTTAACCAATCTTGTGCTTCCAATAAGTTTGTTTGTTTCATTGAATTAATATTTAGGTCATTTTCGTCCTCCCTAGGCATATTCTTGTCCAATTAGGGTTTTTAACCAATCTTGTGCATCCAATAGGTGTGTTTGTGTCATTGGATGATCAATTAGGTCATTTTCGTCCTCCCTAGGCTTATTCTTGTCCAATTAGGGTTTTTAACCAATCTTGTGCATCCAATAAGTTCGCTTGTGTCATTGGATTAACATTTAGGTCATTTTCATCCTCCCTAGGCATATTCTTGTCCAATTAGGGTTTTTAACCAATCTTGTGCATCCAATAGGTGTGTTTGTGTCATTGGATGATCAATTAGGTCATTTTCGTCCTCCCTATGCTTATTCTTGTCCAATTAGGGTTTTTAACCAATCTTGTGCATCCAATAAGTTGAGTTGTGTCATTTGATTAACATTTTGGTCATTTTTGTCCTCCCTAGGCTTATTCTTGTCCAATTAGGGTTTTTAACCAATCTTGTGCATCCAATAGGTGTGTTTGTGTCATTGGATGATCAATTAGGTCATTTTCGTCCTCCCTAGGCATATTCTTGTCCAATTAGGGTTTTTAACCAATCTTGTGCATCCAATAGGTGTGTTTGTGTCATTGGATGATCAATTAGGTCATTTTCGTCCTCCCTAGGCTTATTCTTGTCCAATTAGGGTTTTTAACCAATCTTGTGCATCCAATAGGTGTGTTTGTGTCATTGGATGATCAATTAGGTCATTTTCATCCTACCTACACTTATTCTTGTCAAATTAGGGTTTTTAATCAATCTTGTGCATCCAATAACTTTGTTTGTGTCATTGAATTAATATTTAGGTCATTTTCGTCCTCCCTAGGCATATTCTTGTCCAATTAGGGTTTTTAACCAATCTTGTGCATCCAATAGGTGTGTTTGTGTCATTGGATGATCAATTAGGTCATTTTCGTCCTCCCTAGGCTTATTCTTGTCCAATTAGGGTTTTTAACCAATCTTGTGCATCCAATAGGTGTGTTTGTGTCATTGGATGATCAATTAGGTCATTTTCGTCCTCCCTAGGCTTATTCTTGTCCAATTAGGGTTTTTAACCAATCTTTGCATCCAATAACTTTGTTTGTGTCATTGAATTAATATTTAGGTCATTTTCGTCCTCCCTAGGCATATTCTTGTCCAATTAGGGTTTTTAACCAATCTTGTGCATCCAATAGGTGTGTTTGTGTCATTGGATGATCAATTAGGTCATTTTCGTCCTCCCTAGGCTTATTCTTGTCCAATTAGGGTTTTTAACCAATCTTGTGCATCCAATAAGTTGAGTTGTGTCATTGGATTAACATTTAGGTCATTTTCGTTCTCCCTAGGATTATTCTTGTCCAATTTGGGTTTTTAACAAATCTTGTGCATCCAATAAGTTCATTTGAGTTATTGGATTAACATTTAGGTCATATTCGTCCTCCCTAGGCATATTCTTGTCAAATTAGGGTTTTTAACCAATCTTGTGCATCCAATAGGTGTGTTTGTGTCATTGGATGATCAATTAGGTCATTTTCGTCCTCCCTAGGCATATTCTTGTCAAGTTAGGGTTTTTAACCAATCTTGTGCATCCAATAGGTGTGTTTGTGTCATTGGATGATCAATTAGGTCATTTTCGTCCTCCCTAGGCATATTCTTGTCCAATTAGGGTTTTTAACCAATCTTGTGCATCCAATAGGTGTGTTTGTGTCATTGGATGATCAATTAGGTCATTTTCGTCCTCCCTAGGCTTATTCTTGTCCAATTAGGGTTTTTAACCAATCTTGTACATCTAATAAGTTCATTTGTGTCATTGGATTAACATTTAGGTCATTTTCGTCCTCCTTAGGCATATTCTTGTCCAATTAGGGTTTTTAACCCATCTTGTGCATCCAATAGGTGTATTTGTGTCATTGGATGATCAATTAGGTCATTTTCGTCCTCCCTAGGCATTTTTTGGTCCAATTAGGGTTTTTAACCAATCTTGTGCATCCAATAGGTGTGTTTGTGTCATTGGATGATCAATTAGGTCATTTTCGTCCTCCCTAGGCATATTCTTGTCCAATTAGGGTTTTTAACCAATCTTGTGCATCCAATAGGTGTGTTTGTGTCATTGGATGATCAATTAGGTCATTTTCGTCCTCCCTAGGCTTATTCTTGTCCAATAAGGGTTTTTAACCGATCTTGTGCATCCAATAACTTTGTTTGTGTCATTGAATTAATATTTAGGTCATTTTCGTCCTCCCTAGGCATATTCTTTTCCAATTAGGGTTTTTAACCAATCTTGTGCATCCAATAGGTGTGTTTGTGTCATTGGATGATCAATTAGGTCATTTTCGTCCTCCCTAGGCTTATTCTTGTCCAAGTAGGGTTTTTAACCAATCTTGTGCATCCAATAGGTGTGTTTGTGTCATTGGATGATCAATTAGGTCATTTTCGTCCTCCCTAGGCTTATTCTTGTCCAATTAGGGTTTTTAACCAATCTTGTGCATCCAACAAGTTAGTTTATGTCATTGAATTAATATTTAGGTCATTTTCGTCCTCCCTAGGCATATTCTTGTCCAATTAGGGTTTTTAACCAATCTTGTGCATCCAATAGGTGTGTTTGTGTCATTGGATGATCAATTAGGTCATTTTCGTCCTCCCTAGGCATATTCTTGTCCAATTAGGGTTTTTAACCAATCTTGTGCATCCAATAGGTGTGTTTGTGGCAATGGATGATCAATTTGTTCATTTTCGTCCTCCCTAGGCTTATTCTTTTCCAATTAGGTTTTTTAACCAATCTTGTGCATCCAATAGGTGTGTTTGTTTCATTGGATGATCAATTAGGTCATTTTCGTCCTCCCTAGGCTTATTCTTGCCCAATTAGGGTTTTTAACCAATCTTGTGCATCCAATAAGTTGAGTTGTGTCATTGGATTAGCATTTAGGTCATTTTCGTCCTCCCTAGGCTTATTCTTGTCCAATTAGGGTTTTTAACCAATCTTGTGCATCCAATAAGTTCATTTGTGTCATTGGATTAACATCTAGGTCATTTTCGTCCTCCCTAGGCATATTCTTGTCCAATTAGGGTTTTTAACCAATCTTGTGCATCCAATAGGTGTGTTTGTGTCATTGGATGATCAATTAGGTCATTTTCGTCCTCCTTAGGCTTATTCATGTCCAATTAGGGTTTTTAACCAATCTTGTGCATCCAATAAGTTCATTTGTGTCATTGGATTAACAGTTAGGTCATTTTCGTCCTCCCTAGGCATATTCTTGTCCAATTAGGGTTTTTAACCAATCTTGTGCTTCCAATAGGTGTGTTTGTGTCATTGGATGATCAATTAGGTCATTTTCGTCCTCGCTAGGCTTATTCTTGTCCAATTTGGGTTTTTAACTTATCTTGTGCATCCAATAAGTTCATTTGTGTCATTGGATGATCAATTAGGTCATTTTCGTCCTCCCTAGGCATATTCTTGTCCAACTAGGGTTTTAAACCAATATTGTGCATCTAATAGGTGTGTTTGTGTCATTGGATGATCAATTAGGTCATTTTTGTCCTCCATAGGCTTATTCTTGACCAATTAGGGTTTTTAACCAATCTTGTGCATCCAATAGGTGTGTTTGTGTCATTGGATGATGAATATGGTCATTTTCATCCTCCCTAGGCTTATTCTTGTCCAATTAGGGTTTTTAACCAATCTTGTGCATCCAATAGGTGTGTTTGTGTCATTGGATGATCAATTAGGTCATTTTGTCCTCCCTAGGCTTATTCTTGTCCAATTATGGTTTTTAACCTATCTTGTGCATCCAATAACTTTGTTTGTGTCATTGAATTAATATTTAGGTCATTTTCGTCCTCCCTAGGCATATTCTTGTCCAATTAGGGTTTTAACCAATCTTGTGCATCCAATAGGTGTGTTTGTGTCATTGGATGATCAATTAGGTCATTTTCCTCCTCCCTAGGCTTATTCTTGTCCAATTAGGGTTTTTAACCAATCTTGTGCATCTAATAAGTTCATTTGTGTCATTGGATTAACATTTAGGTCATTTTCGTCCTCCCTAGGCTTATTCTTGCCCAATTAGGGTTTTTAACCAATCTTGTGCATCCAATAAGTTGAGTTGTGTCATTGGATTAGCATTTAGGTCATTGTCGTCCTCCCTAGTCTTATTCTTGTCCAATTAGGGTTTTTAACCAATCTTGTGCATCCAATAAGTTCATTTGTGTCATTGGATTAACATTTAGGTCATTTTCGTCCTCCCTAGGCATATTCTTGTCCAATTAGGGTTTTTAACCAATCTTGTGCATCCAATAGGTGTGTTTATGTCATTGGATGATCAATTAGGTCATTTTCGTCCTCCCTAGGCTTATTCTTGTCCAATTAGGGTTTTTAACCAGTCTTGTGCATCCAATAAGTTCATTTGTGTCATTGGATGATCAATTAGGTCATTTTCGTCCTCCCTAGGCAAATTCTTGTCCAACTAGGGTTTTAAACCAATCTTGTGCATCTAATAGGTGTGTTTGAGTCATTGGATGATCAATTAGGTCATTTTCGTCCTTCCTAGGCTTATTCTTGTCCAATTAGGGTTTTTAACCAATCTTGTGCAACCAATAGGTGTGTTTGTGTCATTGGATGATCAATTAGGTCATTTTCGTCCTCCCAATGCTTATTCTTGTCCAATTAGGGTTTTTAACCAATCTTGTGCATCCAATAGGTGTGTTTGGGTCATTGGATGATCAATTAGGTCATTTTCGTCCTCCCTAGGCTTATTCTTGTCCAATTAGGGTTTTTAACCAATCTTGTGCATCTAATAACTTTGTTTGTGTCATTGAATTAATATTTAGGTCATTTTCGTCCTCCTTAGGCATATTCTTGTCCAATTAGGGTTTTTTACCAATCTTGTGCATCCAATAGGTGTGTTTGTGTCATTGGATGATCAATTAGGTCATTTTCGTCCTCTCTAGGCTTATTCTTGCCCAATTAGTGTTTTTAACCAATCTTGTGCATCCAATAAGTTGAGTTGTGTCATTGGATTAGCATTAAGGTCATTTTCGTCCTCCCTAGGCTTATTCTTGTCCAATTAGTGTTTTTAACCAATCTTGTGCATCCAATAAGTTCATTTGTGTCATTGGATTAACATTTAGGTCATTTTCGTCCTCCCTAGGCATATTCTTGTCCAATTAGGGTTTTAACCAATCTTGTGCATCCAATAGGTGTGTTTGTGTCATTGGATGATCAATTAGGTCATTTTCGTCCTTTTTATGCTTATTCTTGTCCAATTAGGGTTTTTAAGAAACCTTGTGCATCCAATAGGTGTGTTTGTGTAATTGGATGATCAATTAGGTCATTTTCGTCCTCCCTAGGCTTATTCTTGTCCAATTAGGGTTTTTAACCAATCTTGTGCATCCAATAGGTGTGTTTGTGTCATTGGATGATTAATTAGGTCATTTTCGTCCTCCCTAGGCTTATTCTTGTCGAATTAGGGTTTTTAACCAATCTTGTGCATCCAATAAGTCCATTTGTGTCATTGGATTAACATTTAGGTCATTTTCGTCCTCCCTAGGCATATTCTTGTCCAATTAGGGTTTTTAACCAATCTTGTGCTTCCAATAGGTGTGTTTGTGTCATTGGATGATCAATTAGGTCATTTTCGTCCTCCTTAGGCTTATTCTTGTACAATTAGGGTTTTAACCAATCTTGTGCATCCAATAACTTTGTTTGTGTCATTGAATTAATATTTAGGTCATTTTCGTCCTCCCTAGGCATATTCTTGTCCAATTAGGGTTTTTAACCAATCTTGTGCATCCAATAGGTGTGTTTGTGTCATTGGATGATCAATTAGGTCATTTTCGTCCTCCCTAGGCTTATTCTTGTCCAATTAGGGTTTTTAACCAATCTTGTGCATCCAATAAGTTCATTTGTGTCATTGGATTAACATTTAGGTCATTTTCGTCCTCCCTAGGCATATTCTTGTCCAATTAGGGTTTTTAACCAAACTTGTCCATCCAATAGGTGTGTTTGTGTCATTGGATGATCAATTAGGTCATTTTCGTCCTCCCTAGGCTTATTCTTGTCCAATTAGGATTTTTAACCAATCTTGTGCATCCAACAAGTTTGTTTATGTCATTGAATTAATATTTAGGTCATTTTCGTCCTCCCTAGGCATATTCTTGTCCAATTAGGGTTTTTAACCAATCTTGTGCATCCAATAGGTGTGTTTGTGTCATTGGATGATCAATTAGGTCATTTTCGTCCTCCCTAGGCTTATTCTTGTCCAATTAGGGTTTTTAACCAATCTTGTGCATCCAATAAGTTCGTTTGTGTCATTGGATTAACATTTAGGTCATTTTCGTCCTGCCTAGGCATATTCTTGTCCAATTAGGGTTTTTAACCAATCTTGTGCATCCAATAGGTGTGTTTGTGTCATTGGATGATCAATTAGGTCATTGTCGTCCTCCCTAGACATATTCTTGTCCAATTAGGGTTTTAAACGAATCTTGTGCATCCAATAGGTGTGTTTGTGTCATTGGATGATCAATTAGGTCATTTTCGTCCTCCCTAGGCATATTCTTGTCCAATTAGGGTTTTTAACCAATCTTGTGCATCCAATAGGTGTGTTTGTGTCATTGGATGATCAATTAGGTCATTTTCGTCCTCCCTAGGCTTATTCTTTTCCAATTAGGGTTTTTATCCGATCTTGTGCATCCAATAGGTGTGTTTGTGTCATTGGATGATCAATTAGGTCATTTTCGTCCTCCGTAGGCATATTCTTGTCCAATAGGGTTTTAAACAAATCTTGTGCATCCAATAGGTGTGTTTGTGTCATTGGACGATCAATTAGGTTATTTTCGTCCTCCCTAGGCATATTCTTGTCCAATTTGATTTTTTTTAACTAATCTTGTGCATCCAATACATTCATTTGTGTCATTAGATGATCAATTAGGTCATTTTCGTCCTCCCTAGGCATATTCTTGTCCAATTAGGGTTTTAAACCAATCTTGTGCATCCAATAGGTGTGTTTGTGTCATTGGATGATCAATTAGGTCATTTTCGTCCTCCCTAGGCTTATTCTTGTCCAATTAGGGTTTTTAACCGATCTTGTGCATCCAAAACGTGTGTTTGTGTCATTGGATGATCAATTAGGTCATTTTCGTCCTCCCTAGGCATATTCTTGTCCAATTAGGGTTTTTAACCAATCTTGTGCATCCAATAGGTGTGTTTGTGTCATTGGATGATCAATTAGGTCATTTTCGTCCTCCCTAGGCTTATTCTTGTCCAATTAGGGTTTTTAACCAATCTTGTGCATCCAATAAGTTCATTAGTGTCATTGGATGATCAATTAGGTCATTTTCGTCCTCCCTAGGCATATTATTATCCAATTAGGGTTTTTAACCAATCTTGTGCATCCAATAAGTTTGTTTGTGTCATTGAATTAATATTTAGGTCATTTTCGTCCTCCCTAGGCATATTCTTGTCCAATTAGGGTTTTTAACCAATCTTGTGCATCCAATAGGTGTGTTTGTGTCATTGGATGATCAATTAGGTCATTTTCGTCCTCCCTAGGCATATTCTTGTCCAATTAGGGTTTTTAACCAATCTTGTGCATCCAATAGGTGTGTTTGTGGCAATGGATGATCAATTAGGTCATTTTCGTCCTCCCTAGGCTTATTCTTGTCCAATTAGGGTTTTTAACCAATCTAGTGCATCCAATAGGTGTGTTTGTGTCATTGGATGATCAATTAGGTCATTTTCGTCCTCCCTATGCTTATTCTAGCCCAATTAGGGTTTTTAACCAATCTTGTGCATCCAATAAGTTGAGTTGTGTCATTGGATTAGCATTTAGGTCATTTTCGTCCTCCCTAGGCTTATTCTTGTCCAATTAGGGTTTTTAACCAATCTTGTGCATCCAATAAGTTCATTTGTGTCATTGGATTAACATTTAGGTCATTTTCGTCCTCCCTAGGCATATTCTTGTCCAATTAGGGTTTTTAACCAATCTTGTGCATCCAATAGGTGTGTTTGTGTCATTGGATGATCAATTAGGTCATTTTCGTATTTTCTATGCTTATTCTTGTCCAATTAGGGTTTTTAACCAATCTTGTGCGTCCAATAGGTGTGTTTGTGTCATTGGATGATCAATTAGGTCATTTTCGTCCTCCGTAGGCTTATTCTTGCCCAATTAGGGTTTTTAACCAATCTTGTGCATCCAATAAGTTGAGTTGTGTCATTGGATTAGCATTTAGGTCATTTTCGTCCTCCCTAGGCATATTCTTGTCCAACTAGGGTTTTAACCAATCTTGTGCATCCAATAGGTGTGTTTGTGTCATTGGATGATCAATTAGGTCATTTTCGTCCTCCCTAGGCTTATTCTTGTCCAATTAGGGTTTTTAACCAATCTTGTGCATCCAACAAGTTTGTTTATGTCATTGAATTAATATTTAGGTCATTTTCGTCCTCCCTAGGCATATTCTTGTCCAATTAGGGTTTTTAACCAATCTTGTGCATCCAATAGGTGTGTTTGTGTCATTGGAAGATCAATTAGGTCATTTTCTTCCTCCCTAGGCATATTCTTGTCCAATTAGGGTTTTTAACCAATCTTGTGTATCCAATAGGTGTGTTTGTGGCAATGGATGATCAATTTGGTCATTTTCGTCCTCCCTAGACTTATTCTTGACCAATTAGGGTTTTTAACCAATCTTGTGCATCCAATAGGTGTGTTTGTGTCATTGGATGATCAATTAGGTCATTTTCGTCCTCCCTAGGCTTATTCTTGCCCAATTAGGGTTTTCAACCAATCTTGTGCATCCAATAAGTTGAGTTGTGTCATTGGATTAGCATTTAGGTCATTTTCGTCCTCCCTAGGCTTATTCTTGTCCAATTAGGGTTTTTAACCAATCTTGTGCATCCAATAAGTTCATTTGTGTCATTGGATTAACATTTAGATCATTTTCGTCCTCCCTAGGCATATTCTTGTCCAATTAGGGTTTTTAACCAATCTTGTGCATCCAATAGGTGTGTTTTTGTCATTGGATGATCAATTAGGTCATTTTCGTCCTCCTTAGGGTTATTCATGTCCAATTAGGGTTTTTAACCAATCTTGTGCATCCAATAAGTTCATTTGTGTCATTGGATTAACAGTTAGGTCATTTTCGTCCTCCCTAGGCATATTCTTGTCCAATTAGGGTTTTTAACCAATCTTGTACTTCCAATAGGTGTGTTTGTGTCATTGGATGATCAATTAGGTCATTTTCGTCCTCGCTAGGCTTATTCTTGTCCAATTAGGGTTTTTAACTAATCTTGTGCATCCAATAAGTTCATTTGTGTCATTGGATGATCAATTAGGTCCTTTTCGTCCTCCCTAGGCATATTCTTGTCGAACTAGGGTTTTAAACCAATCTTGTGCATCCAATAGGTGTGTTTGTGTCATTGGATGATCAATAAGGTCATTTTCATCCTCCCTACGCTTATTCTTGTCCAATTAGGGTTTGTAACCAATCTTGTGCATCCAATAGGTGTGTTTATGTCATTGGATGATCAATTAGGTCATTTTCGTCCTCCCTAGGCTTATTCTTGTCCAATTAGGGTTTTTAACCAATCTTGTGCATCCAATAACTTTGTTTGTGTCATTGAATTAATATTTAGGACATTTTCGTCCTCCCTAGGCATATTCTTGTCCAATTAGGGTTTTAACCAATCTTGTGCATCCAATAGGTGTGTTTGTGTCATTGGATGATCAATTAGGTCATTTTCGTCCTCCCTAGGCTTATTCTTGTCCAATTAGGGTTTTTAACCAATCTTGTGCATCTAATAAGTTCATTTGTGTCATTGGATTAACATTTAGGTCATTTTCGTCCTCCCTAGGCTTATTCTTGCCCAATTAGGGTTTTTAACCAATCTTGTGCATCCAATAAGTTGAGTTGTGTCATTGGATTAGCATTTAGGTCATTTTCGTCCTCCCTAGGCTTATTCTTATCCAATTAGGGTTTTTAACCAATCTTGTGCATCCAATAAGTTCATTTGTGTCATTGGATTAACATTTAGGTCATTTTCGTCCTCCCTAGGCATATTCTTGTCCAATTAGGGTTTTTAACCAATCTTGTGCTTCCAATAGGTGTGTTTGTGTCATTGGATGATCAATTAGGTCATTTTCGTCCTCCCTAGGCATATTCTTGTTCAATTAGGGTTTTTAACCAATCTTGTGCATCCAATAGGTGTGTTTGTGTCATTGGATGATCAATTAGGTCATTTTCGTCCTCCCTAGGCATATTCTTGTCCAATTACGGTTTTTAACCAATCTTGTGCATCCAATAGGTGCGTTTGTGGCAATGGATGATAAATTTGGTCATTTTCGTCCTCCCTAGGCTTATTCTTGTCCAATTAGGGTTTTTAACCAATCTTGTGCATCCAATAGGTGTGTTTGTGTCATTGGATGATCAATTAGGTCATTTTCGTCCTCCCTAGGCTTATTCTTGTCCAATTAGGGTTTTTAACCAATCTTGTGCATCCAATAACTTTGAATGTGTCATTGAATTAATATTTAGGTCATTTTCGTCCTCCCTAGGCATATTCTTGTCCAACTAGGGTTTCAAACCAATCTTGTGCATCCAATAGGTGTGTTTGTGTCATTGGATGATCAATTAGGTCATTTTCGTCCTCTCTAGGCTTATTCTTGTCCAATTAGGGTTTTTAACCAATCTTGTGCATCCAATAGGTGTGTTTGTGTCATTGGATGATCAATTAGGTCATTTTCGTTCTCCCTAGGCTTATTCTTGTCCAATTAGGGTTTTTAACCAATCTTGTGCATCAATAGGTGTGTTTGTGTCATTGGATGATCAATTAGGTCATTTTCGTCCTCCCTAGGCTTATTCTATTCCGATTAGGGTTTTTAACCAATCTTGTGCATCCGATAAGTTTGTTTGTGTCGTTGAATTAATATTTAGGTCATGTTCGTCCTCCCTTATGCATATTCTTGCCCAATTAGGGTTTTTAACCAATCTTGTGCATCCAATAGGTGTGTTTGTGTCATTGGATGATCAATTAGGTCATTTTCGTCCTCCCTAGGCTTATTCTTGTCCAATTAGGGTTTTTAACCAATCTTGTGCATCCAATAACTTTGTTTGTGTCATTGAATTAATATTTAGGACATTTTCGTCCTCCCTAGGCATATTCTTGTCCAATTAGGGTTTTTAACCAATCTTGTGCATCCAATAGGTGTGTTTGTGTCATTGGATGATCAATTAGGTCATTTTTGTCCTCCCAAGGCTTATTCTTGTCCAATTAGGGTTTTTAACCAATCTTGTGCATCCAATAAGTTCAATTGTGTCATTGGATTAACATTTAGGTCATTTTCGTCCTCCCTAGGCTTATTCTTGTCCAATTAGGGTTTTTAACCAATCTTGTGCATCCAATATGTGTGTTTATGTCATTGGATGATCAATTAGGTCATTTTCGTCCTCCCTAGGGTTATTCTTGTCCAATTAGGGTTTTTAACCAATCTTGTGCATCCAATAAAGTTCATTTGTGTCATTGGATTAACATTTAGGTCATTTTCGTCCTCCCTAGGCATATTCTTGTCCAATTAGGGTTGTTAACTAATCTTGTGCATCCAATAGGTGTGTTTGTGTCATTGGATGATCAATTAGGTCATTTTCGTCCTCCTTAAGCTTATTCATGTCCAATTAGGGTTTTTAACCAATCTTGTGCATCCAATAGGTGTGTTTGTGTCATTGGATGATCAATTAGGTCATTTTCGTCCTCCCTAGGCTTATTCTTGTCCAATTAGGGTTTTTAACCAATCTTGTGCATCCAATAAGTTAATTTGTGTCATTGGATGATCAATTAGGTCATTTTCGTCCTCCCTAGGCATATTCTTGTCCAGTTAGGGTTTTTAACCAATCTTGTGCATCCAATAGGTGTGTTTGTGTCATTGGATGATCAATTAGGTCATTTTGCGTCCTCCCTAGGCTTATTCTTGTCCAATTAGGGTTTTTAAGCAATCTTGATCATCCAATAAGTTCATTTGTGTCATTGGATTAACATTTAGGTCATTTTCGTCCTCCCTAGGCATATTCTTGTCCAATTAGGGTTTTTAACCAATCTTGTGCATCCAATAGGTGTGTTTGTGTCATTGGATGATCAATTAGGTCATTTTCGTCCTCCCTAGGCTTATTATTGTCCAATTAGGGTTTTTAACCAATCTTGTGCATCCAATAAGTTAATTTGTGTCATTGGATGATCAATTAGGTCATTTTCGTACTCCCTAGGCATATTCTTGTCCAGTTAGGGTTTTTAACCAATCTTGTGCATCCAATAGGTGTGTTTGTGTCATTAGATGATCAATTAGGTCATTTTCGTCCTCCCTATGCTTATTCTTGTCCAATTAGGGTTTTTAAGCAATCTTGATCATCCAATAAGTTCATTTGTGTCATTGGATTAACATTTAGGTCATTTTCGTCCTCCCTAGGCATATTCTTGTCCAATTAGGGTTTTTAACCAATCTTGTGCATCCAATAGGTGTGTTTGTGTCATTGGATGATCAATTAGGTCATTTTCGTCCTCCCTAGGCTTATTCTTGTCCAATTAGGGTTTTTAACCAATCTTGTGCATCTAATAAGTTCATTTGTGTCATTGGATTAACATTTAGGTCATTTTCGTCCTCCCTAGGCTTATTCTTGCCCAATTAGGGTTTTTAACCAATCTGGTGCATCCAATAAGTTGAGTTGTGTCATTGGATTAGCATTTAGGTCATTTTCGTCCTCCCTAGGCTTATTCTTGTCCAATTAGGGTTTTTAACCAATCTTGTGCATCCAATAAGTTCATTTGTGTCATTGGATTAACATTTAGGTCATTTTCGTCCTCCCTAGGCATATTCATGTCCAATTAGAGTTTTAGACCAATCTTGTGCATCCAATAGGTGTGTTTGTGTCATTGGATGATCAATTAGGTTATTTTCGTCCTCCCTAGGCTTATTCTTGTCCAATTAGGGTTTTTAACCAATCTTGTGCATCCAATAAGTTGAGTTGTGTCATTGGATTAACATTTAGGTCATTTTCGTCCTCCCTAGGCATATTCTTGTCCAATTAGGGTTTTTAACCAATCTTGTGCATCCAATAGGTGTGTTTGTGTCATTGGATGATCAATTAGGTCATTTTCGTCCTCCCTAGGCTTATTCTTGTCCAATTAGGGTTTTTAACCAATCTTGTGCATCCAATAAGTTGAGTTGTGTCATTGGATTAACATTTAGGTCATTTTCATCCTCCCTAGGCATATTCTTGTCCAATTAGGGTTTTTAACCAATCTTGTAGATCCAATAAGTACATTTGTGTCATTGGATTAACATTATGTCATTTTCGTCCTCCCTAGGCATATTCTTGTCCAATTAGGGTTTTTAACCAATCTTGTGCATCCAATAGGTGTGTTTGTGTCATTGGATGATCAATTAGGTCATTTTCGTCCTCCCTAGGCTTATTCTTGTCCAATTAGGGTTTTTAACCAATCTTGTGCATCCAATAAGTTGAGTTGTGTCATTGGATTAATATTTAGGTCATTTTCGTTCTCCCTACGCTTATTATTGTCCAATTAGGGTTTTTAACCAATCTTGTGCATCCAATAGGTGTGTTTGTGTCATTGGATGATCAATTAGGTTATTTTCGTCCTCCCTAGTCATATTCTTGTCCAATTAGGGTTTTTAACCAATCTTGTGCATCCAATAGGTGTGTTTGTGTCATTGGATGATCAATTAGGTCATTTTCGTCCTCCCTAGGCTTATTCTTGTCCAATTAGGGTTTTTAACCAATCTTGTGCATCTAATAGGTGTGTTTGTGTCATTGGATGATCAATTAGGTCATTTTCGTCCTCCCTATGCTTATTCTTGTCCAATTAGGGTTTTTAACCAATCTTGTGCATCCAATAAGTTGAGTTGTGTTATTGGATTAACATTTAGGTCAATTTCGTCCTCCCTAGGCTTATTCTTGTCCAATTAGGGTTTTTAACCAATCTTGTGCATCCAATAAGTTCATTTGTGTCATTGGATTAACATTTAGGTCATTTTCGTCCTACCTAGGCATATTCTTGTCCAATTAGAGTTTTAAACCAATCTTGTGCATCCAATATGTGTGTTTGTGTCATTGGATGATCAATTAGGTTATTTTCGTCCTCCCTAGGCTTATTCTTGTCCAATTAGTGTTTTTAACTAATCTTGTGCATCCAATAAGTTCATTTGTGTTAGTGGATGATCAATTAGGTCATTTTCGTCCTCCCCAGGCATATTCTTGTCCAATTAGGGTTTTTAACCAATCTTGTGCATCCAATAGGTGTGATTGTGTCATTGGATGATCAATTAGGTCATTTTCGTCCTCCCTAGGCATATTCTTGTCCAATTAGGGTTTTTAACCAATCTTGTGCATCCAATAGGTGTGTTTGTGTCATTGGATGATCAATTATGTCATTTTCGTCCTCCCTAGGCTTATTCTTGTCCAATTAGGGTTTTTAACCAATCTTGTGCATCCAATAGGTTTGTTTGTGTCATTGGATGATCAATTATTTCATTTTCGTCCTCCCTAGGCATATTCTTGTCCAATTAGGGTTTTTAACCAATCTTGTGCATCCAATAGGTGTGTTTGTGTCATTGGATGATCAATTAGGTCATTTTCGTCCTCCCTAGGCTTATTCTTGTCCAATTAGGGTTTTTAACCAATCTTGTTCATCCAATTGGTTTGTTTGTGTCATTGGATGATCAATTAGGTCATTTTCGTCCTCCCTAGGCATATTCTTGTCCAATTAGGGTTTTTAACCAATCTTGTGCATCCAATAGGTGTGTTTGTGTCATTGGATGATCAATTAGGTCATTTTCGTCCTCCCTAGGCTTATTCTTGTCCAATTAGGGTTTTTAACCAATCTTGTGCATCTAATAGGTGTGTTTGTGTCATTGGATGATCAATTAGGTCATTTTCGTCCTCCCTAGGCTTATTCTTGTCCAATTAGGGTTTTTAACAAATCTTGTGCATTCAATAGGTTTGTTTGTGTCATTGGATGATCAATTATGTCATTTTCGTCCTCCCTAGGCATATTCTTGTCCAATTAGGGTTTTTAACCAATCTTGTGCATCCAATAGGTGTGTTTGTGTCATTGGATGATCAATTATGTCATTTTCGTCCACCCTAGGCATATTCTTGTCCAATTAGGGTTTTTAACCAATCTTGTGCATCCAATAGGTGTGTTTGTGTCACTGGACTCACATTTAGGTCATATTCGTCCTCCCTAGGCATATTCTTATCCAATTAGGGTTTTTAACCAGTCTTGTGCATCCGATAAGTTTGTTTGTGTCACTGAATAAATATTTAGGTCATTTTCGTCCTCCCTAGGCATATTCTTGTCCAATTAGGGTTTTTAATCAATTGTGTGCATCCAATAGGTGTGTTTGTGTCATTGGATGATCAATTAGGTCATTTTCGTCCTCCCTAGGCATATTCTTATCCAATTAGGGTTTTTAACCAATCTTGTGCATCCAATAGGTGTGTTTGTGTCATTGGATGATCAATTAGGTCATTTTCGTCCTCCCTAGGCTTATTCTTGTCCAATTAGGGTTTTTAACCAATCTTGTGCATTCAATAAGTTGAGTTGTGTCATTGGATTAACATTTAGGTCATTTTCGTTCTCCCTAGGCTTATTCTTGTCCAATTAGGGTTTTTAACCAATCTTGTGCATCCAATAACTTTGTTTGTGTCATTGAATTAATATTTATGTCATTTTCATCTTCCCTAGGCATATTCTTGTCCAATTAGGGTTTTTAACCAATCTTGTGCATCCAATAGGTGTGTTTGTGTCATTGGATGATCAATTAGGTCATTTTCGTCCTCCCTAGGCTTATTCTTGTCCAGTTAGGGTTTTTAACCAATCTTGTGCATTCAATAAGTTCATTTGTGTCATTGGATTAACATTTAGGTCATTTTCGTCCTCCCTAGGCATATTCTTGTCCAATTAGGGTTTTTAACCAATCTTGTGCATCCAATAGGTGTGTTTGTGTCATTGGATGATCAATTAGGTCATTTTCGTCCTCCCTAGGCTTATTCTTGTCCAATTAGGGTTTTTAACCAATCTTGTGCATCCAATAAGTTCATTTGTGTCATTAGATGATCAATTAGGTCATTTTCGTCCTCCCTAGGCAAATTCTTGTCCAACTAGGGTTTTAAACCAATCTTGTGCATCTAATAGGTGTGTTTGTGTCATTGGATGATCAATTAGGTCATTTTCGTCCTTCCTAGGCTTATTCTTGTCCAATTAGGGTTTTTAACCAATCTTGTGCCACCAATAGGTGTGTTTGTGTCATTGGATGACCAATTAGGTCATTTTCGTCCTCCCTATGCTTATTCTTGTCCAATTAGGGTTTTTAACCAATCTTGTGCATCCAATAGGTGTGTTTGTGTCATTGGATGATCAATTAGGTCATTTTCCTCCTCCCTAGGCATATTCTTGTCCAATTAGGGTTTTTAACCAATCTTGTGCATCCAATAGGTGTGTTTGTGTCATTGGATGATCAATTAGGTCATTTTCGTCCTCCCAAGGCTTATTCTTGCCCAATTAGGGTTTTTAACCAATCTTGTGCATCCAATAAGTTGAGGTGTGTCATTGGATTAGCATTTAGGTCATTTTCGTCCTCCCTAGGCTTATTCTTGTCAAATTATGGTTTTTAACCAATCTTGTGCATCCAATAAGTTCATTTGTGTCATTGGATTAACATTTAGGTCATTTTCATCCTCTCTAGGCATATTCTTGTCCAATTAGGGTTTTTAACCAATCTTGTGCATCCAATAGGTGTATTTTGTGTCATTGGATGATCAATTAGGTCATTTTCGTCCTCCCTAGGCTTATTCTTGTCCAATTAGGGTTTTTAACCAATCTTGTGCATCCAATAAGTTCATTTGTGTCATTGGATTAACATTTAGGTCATTTTCGTCCTCCCTAGGCATATTCTTGTCCAATTAGGGTTTTTAACCAATCTTGTGCTTCCAATAGGTGTGTTTGTGTCATTGGATGATCAATTAGGTCATTTTCGTCCTCCCTAGGCTTATTCTTGCCCAATTAGGGTTTTTAACCAATCTTGTGCATCAAATAAGTTGAGTTGTGTCATTGGATTAGCATTTAGGTCATTTTCGTCCTCCCTAGGCTTATTCTTGTCCAATTAGGGTTTTTAACCAATCTTGTGCATCCAATAAGTTCATTTGTGTCATTGGATTAACATTTAGGTCATTTTCGTCCTCCCTAGGCATATTCTTGTCCAATTAGGGTTTTTAACCAATCTTGTGCATCCAATAGGTGTGTTTGTGTCATTGGATGATCAATTAGGTCATTTTCGTATTTTCTATGCTTATTCTTGTCCAATTAGGGTTTTTAACCAATCTTGTGCGTCCAATAGGTGTGTTTGTGTCATTGGATGATCAATTAGGTCATTTTCGTCCTCCGTAGGCTTATTCTTGCCCAATTAGGGTTTTTAACCAATCTTGTGCATCCAATAAGTTGAGTTGTGTCATTGGATTAGCATTTAGGTCATTTTCGTCCTCCCTAGGCATATTCTTGTCCAACTAGGGTTTTAACCAATCTTGTGCATCCAATAGGTGTGTTTGTGTCATTGGATGATCAATTAGGTCATTTTCGTCCTCCCTAGGCTTATTCTTGTCCAATTAGGGTTTTTAACCAATCTTGTGCATCCAACAAGTTTGTTTATGTCATTGAATTAATATTTAGGTCATTTTCGTCCTCCCTAGGCATATTCTTGTCCAATTAGGGTTTTTAACCAATCTTGTGCATCCAATAGGTGTGTTTGTGTCATTGGAAGATCAATTAGGTCATTTTCTTCCTCCCTAGGCATATTCTTGTCCAATTAGGGTTTTTAACCAATCTTGTGTATCCAATAGGTGTGTTTGTGGCAATGGATGATCAATTTGGTCATTTTCGTCCTCCCTAGACTTATTCTTGACCAATTAGGGTTTTTAACCAATCTTGTGCATCCAATAGGTGTGTTTGTGTCATTGGATGATCAATTAGGTCATTTTCGTCCTCCCTAGGCTTATTCTTGCCCAATTAGGGTTTTCAACCAATCTTGTGCATCCAATAAGTTGAGTTGTGTCATTGGATTAGCATTTAGGTCATTTTCGTCCTCCCTAGGCTTATTCTTGTCCAATTAGGGTTTTTAACCAATCTTGTGCATCCAATAAGTTCATTTGTGTCATTGGATTAACATTTAGGTCATTTTCATCCTCCCTAGGTATATTCTTGTCCAATTAGGGTTTTTAACCAATCTTGTGCATCCAATAGGTGTATTTGTGTCATTGGATGATCAATTAGGTCATTTTCGTCCTCCCTAGGCTTATTCTTGTCCAATTAGGGTTTTTAACCAATCTTGTGCATCCAATAAGTTCATTTGTGTCATTGGATTAACAGTTAGGTCATTTTCGTCCTCCCTAGGCATATTGTTATCCAATTAGGGTTTTTAACCAATCTTGTGCTTCCAATAGGTGTGTTTGTGTCATTGGATGATCAATTAGGTCATTTTCGTCCTCGCTAGGCTTATTCTTGTCCAATTAGGGTTTTTAACCAATCTTGTGCATCTAATAAGTTCATTTGTGTCATTGGATTAACATTTAGGTCATTTTCGTCCTCCCTAGGCTTATTCTTGCCCAATTAGGGTTTTTAACCAATCTTGTGCATCCAATAAGTTGAGTTGTGTCATTGGATTAGCATTTAGGTCATTTTCGTCCTCCCTAGGCTTATTCTTATCCAATTAGGGTTTTTAACCAATCTTGTGCATCCAATAAGTTCATTTGTGTCATTGGATTAACATTTAGGTCATTTTCGTCCTCCCTAGGCTTATTCTTGTCCAATTAGGGTTTTTAACCAATCTTGTGCATCCAACAAGTTTGTTTATGTCATTGAATTAATATTTAGGTCATTTTCGTCCTCCCTAGGCTTATTCTTGCCCAATTAGGGTTTTTAACCAATCTTGTGCATCCAATAAGTTGAGTTGTGTCATTGGATTAGCATTTAGGTCATTTTCGTCCTCCCTAGGCTTATTCTTGTCCAATTAGGGTTTTTAACCAATCTTGTGCATCCAATAGGTGTGTTTGTGTCATTGGATGATCAATTATGTCATTTTCGTCCTCCCTAGGCTTATTTTTGTCCAATTAGGGTTTTTAACCAATCTTGTGCATCCAATAGGTGTGTTTGTGTCATTGGATGATCAATTAGGTCATTTTCGTCCTCCCTAGGCTTATTCTTGTCCAATTAGGGTTTTTAACCAATCTTGTGCATCCAATAAGTTTGTTTGTCTCATTGAATTAATATTTAGGTCATTTTCGTCCTCCCTAGGCATATTCTTGCCCAATTAGGGTTTTTAACCAATCTTGTGCATCCAATAGGTGTGTTTGTGTCATTGGATGATCAATTAGGTCATTTTCGTCCTCCCTAGGCTTATTCTTGTCCAATTAGGGTTTTTAACCAATCTTGTGCATCCAATAACTTTGTTTGTGTCATTGAATTAATTTTTAGGTCATTTTCCTCCTCCCTAGGCATATTCTTGTCCAATTAGGGTTTTTAACCAATCTTGTGCATCCAATAGGTGTGTTTGTGTCATTGGATGATCAATTAGGTCATTTTCGTCCTCCCTAGGCTTATTCTTGTCCAATTAGGGTTTTTAACCAATCTTGTGCATCCAATAAGTTCATTTCTGTCATTGGATTAACATTTAGGTCATTTTCGTCCTTCCTAGTCATATTCTTGTCCAATTAGGGTTTTTAACCAATCTTGTGCTTCCAATAGGTGTGTTTGTGACATTGGATGATCAATTAGGTCATTTTCGTCCTCCCTAAGCTTATTCTAGTCCAATTAGGGTTTTTAACCAATGTTGTGCATCCAATAGGTGTGTTTGTGTCATTGGATTAACATTTAGGTCATTTTCGTCCTCCCTAGGCTTGTTCTTGTCCAATTAGGGTTTTTAACCAATCTTGTGCATCCAATAGGTGTGTTTGTGTCATTGGATGATCAATTAGGTCATTTTCGTCCTCCCTAGGCTTATTCTTGTCCAATTAGGGTTTTTAACCAATCTTGTGCATCCAATAACTTTGTTTGCGTCATTGAATTAATATTTAGGTCATTTTCCTCCTCCCTAGGCATATTCTTGTGCAATTTGTGTTTTTAACCAATCTTGTGCATCCAATAGGTGTGTTGTCTCATTGGATGATCAATTAGGTCATTTTCGTCCTCCCTAGGCTTATTCTTGTCCAATTAGGGTTTTTAACCAATCTTGTGCATCCAATAACTTTGTTTGCGTCATTGAATTAATATTTAGGTCATTTTCCTCCTCCCTAGGCATATTCTTGTGCAATTTGGGTTTTTAACCAATCTTGTGCATCCAATAGGTGTGTTTGTGTCTTTGGATGATCAATTAGGTCATTTTCGTCCTCCCTAGGCTTATTCTTGTCCAATTAGGGTTTTTAACCAATCTTGTGCATCCAATAAGTTGACTTGTGTCATTGGATTAACATTTAGGTCATTTTCGTCCTCCCTAGGCTTATTCTCGACCAATCAGGGTTTTTAACCCATCTTGCGCATCCAATAAGTTCATTTGTGTTGAATTAATATTTAGGTCATTTTCGTCCTCCCTAGGCATATTCTTGTCAAATTAGTGTTTTTAACCAATCTTGTGCATCCAATAGGTGTGTTTGTGTCATTGGATGATCAATTAGGTCATTTTCGTCCTCCCTAGGCATATTCTTATCCAATTAGGGTTTTTAACCAATCTTGTGCATCCAATAGGTGTGTTTGTGTCATTGGATGATCAATTAGGTCATTTTCGTCCTCCCTAGGCTTATTCTTGTCCAATTAGGGTTTTTAACCAATCTTGTGCATCCAATAAGTTGAGTTGTGTCATTGGATTAACATTTAGGTCATTTTCATTCTCCCTAGGCTTATTATTGTCGAATTAGGTTTTTAACCATTCTTGTGCATCCAATAAGTTTATTTGTGTCATAGGATGATCAATCAGGTCATTTTCCTCCTCCCTAGGCTTATTCTTGTCCAATTAGGGTCTTTAACCAATCTTGTGCATCCAATAACTTTGTTTGTGTCATTGAATTAATATTTAGGTCATTTTCGTCCTCCCTAGGCATATTCTTGTCCAATTAGGGTTTTTAACCAATCTTGTGCATCCAATAGGTGTGTTTGTGTCATTGGATGATCAATTAGGTCATTTTCGTCCTCCCTAGGCTTATTCTTGTCCAATTAGGGTTTTTAACCAATCTTGTGCATCCAATAAGTTCATTTGTGTCATTGGATTAACATTTAGGTCATTTTCGTCCTCCCTAGGCATATTCTTGTCCAATTAGGGTTTTTAACCAATCTTGTGCTTCCAATAGGTGTGTTTGTGTCATTGGATGATCAATTAGGTCATTTTCGTCCTCCCTAGGCTTATTCTTGTCCAATTAGGGTTTTTAATTAATCTTGTGCATCCAATAACTTTGTTTGTGTCATTGAAATAATATTTAGGTCATTTTCGTCCTCCTTAGGCATATTCTTGTCGAATTAGGGTTTTTAACCAATCTTGTGCATCCAATAGGTGTGTTTGTGTCATTGGATGATCAATTAGGTCATTTTCGTCCTCCCTAGGCTTATTCTTGCTCAATTAGGGTTTTTAACCAATCTTGTGCATCCAATAAGTTGAGTTGTGTCATTGGATTAGCATTTAGGTCATTTTCGTCCTCCCTAGGCTTATTCTTGTCCAATTAGGCTTTTTAACCAATCTTGTGCATCCAATAAGTTCATTTGTGTCATTGGATTAACATCTAGGTCATTTTCGTCCTCCCTAGGCATATTCTTGTCCAATTAGGGTTTTTAACCAATCTTGTGCATCCAATAGGTGTGTTTGTGTCATTGGATGATCAATTAGGTCATTTTCGTCCTCCTTAGGCTTATTCATGTCCAATTAGGGTTTTTAACCAATCTTGTGCATCCAATAAGTTCATTTGTGTCATTGGATTAACAGTTAGGTCATTTTCGTCCTCCCTAGGCATATTCTTGTCCAATTAGGGTTTTTAACCAATCTTGTCCTTCCAATAGGTGTGTTTGTGTCATTGGATGATCAATTAGGTCATTTTCGTCCTCGCTAGGCTTATTCTTGTCCAATTAGGGTTTTTAACTAATCTTGTGCATCCAATAAGTTCATTTGTGTCATTGGATAATCAATTAGGTCATTTCCGTCCTCCCTAGGCATATTCTTGTCCAACTATGGTTTTAAACCAATCTTGTGCATCTAATAGGTGTGTTTGTGTCATTGGATGATTAATTAGGTCATTTTCGTCCTCCCTAGGCTTATTCTTGTCCAATTAGGGTTTTTAACCAATCTTGTGCATCCAATAGGTGTGTTTGTGTCATTGGATGATCAATAAGGTCATTTTCATCCATCCTAGGCTTATTCTTGTCCAATTAGGGTTTTTAACCAATCTTGTGCATCCAATAACTTTGTTTGTGTCATTGAATTAATATTTAGGTCATTTTCGTCCTCCTTAGGCATATTCTTGTCCAATTAGGGTTTTTAACCAATCTTGTGCATCCAATAGGTGTGTTTGTGTCATTGGATGATCAATTAGGTCATTTTCGTCCTCCCTAGGCTTATTCTTGCCCAATTAGGGTTTTTAACCAATCTTGTGCATCCAATAAGTTGAGTTGTGTCATTGGATTAGCATTTAGGTCATTTTCGTTCTCCCTAGGCTTATTCTTTTCCAATTAGGGTTTTTAACCAATCTTGTGCATCCAATAAGTTCATTTGTGTCATTGGATTAACATTTAGGTCATTTTCATCCTCCCTAGGCATATTCTTCTCTAATTAGAGTTTTTAACCAATCTTGTGCATCCAATAGGTGTGTTTGTGTCATTGGATGATCAATTAGGTCATTTTCGTCCTCCATAGGCTTTTTCTTGTCCAACTAGGGTTTTTAACCAATCTTGTGCATCCAATAGGTGTGTTTGTGTCATTGGATGATCAATTAGGTCATTTTCGTCCTCCCTAGGCTTATTCTTGTCCAATTAGGGTTTTTAACCAATCTTGTGCATCCAATAGGTGTGTTTGTGTCATTAGATGATCAATTAGGTCATTTTCGTCCTCCCTAGGCTTATTCTTGTCCAATTAGGGTTTTTAACCAATCTTGTGCATCCAACAAGTTTGTTTATGTCATTGAATTAATATTTTGGTCATTTTTGTCCTCCCTAGGCATATTCTTGTCCAATTAGGGTTTTTAACCAATCTTGTGCATCCAATAGGTGTGTTTGTGTCATTGGATGATCAATTAGGTCATTTTCGTCCTCCCTAGGCTTATTCTTGTCCAATTAGGGTTTTAACCGATCTTCTGCATCCAATAGGTGTGTTTGTGTCATTGGATATTCAATTAGGTCATTTTCGTCCTCCCTAGGCATATTCTTGTCCAATTAGGGTTTTTAACCAATCTTGTGCATCCAATAGGTGTGTTTGTGTCATTGGATGATCAATTAGGTCATTTTCGTCCTCCCTAGGCTTATTCTTGTCCAATTAGGGTTTTTAACCAATCTTGTGCATCCAATAGGTGTGTTTGTGTCATTGGATGATCAATTAGGTCATTTTCGTCCTCCATAGACATATTCTTGTCCAATTAGGGTTTTTAACCAATCTTGTGCATCCAATAAGTTCATTTGTGTCATTGGATTAACATTTAGGTCATTTTCGTCCTCCCTAGGCATATTCTTGTCCAATTAGGGTTTTTAACCAATCTTGTGCATCCAATAGGTGTGTTTGTGTCATTGGATGATCAATTAGGTCATTTTCGTCCTCCCTAGGCTTATTCTTGTCCAATTAGGGTTTTTAACCAATCTTGTGCATCCAATAGGTGTGTTTGTGTCATTGGATGATCAATTAGGTCATTTTCGTCCTCCCTAGGCTTATTCTTGTCCAATTAGGGTTTTTAACCAATCTTGTGCTTCCAATAAGTTGAGTAGTGTCATTGGATTAACATTTAGGTCATTTTTGTCCTCCCTTGGTTTATTCTTGTCCAATTAGGGTTTTTAACCAATCTTGTGCATCCAATAAGTTTGTTTGTGTCATTGGATTATCAATTAGGTCATTTTCGTCCTCCCTAGGCTTATTTTTGTCCAATTAGGGTTTTTAACCAATCTTGTGCATCCAATAAGTTTGTTTGTGTCATTGAATTAATATTTAGGTCATTTTCGTCCTCCCTAGGCATATTCTTGTCCAATTAGGGTTTTTAACCAATCTTATGCATTCAATAGGTGTGTTTGTGTCATTGGATGATCAATTAGGTCATTTTCGTCCTCCCTAGGCATATTCTTGTCCAATTATGGTTTTTAACCAATCTTGTGCATCCAACAGGTGTGTTTGTGTCATTGGATGATCAATTAGGTCATTTTCATCCTCCCTAGGCATATTCTTGTCCAATTAGGGTTTTTAACCAATCTTGTGCATCCAATAGTGTGTTTGTGTCATTGGATGATCAATTAGGTCATTTTCGTCCTTCTTAGGCTTATTCTTGTCCAATTAGGGTTTTTAACCAATCTTGTGCATCCAGTAGGTGTGTTTGTGTCATTGGATGATCAATTAGGTCATTTTCGTCCTCCATAGGCTTATTCTTGTCCAATTAGGGATTTTAACCAATCTTGTGCATCCAATAAGTTTGTTTGTGTCATTGACATAATATTTAGGTCATTTTCGTCCTCCCTAGGCATATTCTTGTCCAATTAGGGTTTTTAACCATCTCGTGCTTCCAATAGGTGTGTTTATCTCATTGGATGATCAATTAGGTCACTTTGATCCTCCCTAGGCTTATTCTTGTCCAATTAGGGTTTTTAACCAATCTTGTGCATCCAATAAGTTCATTTGTGTCATTGGATTAACATTTAGGTCATTTTCGTCCTCCCTAGGCATATTCTTGTCCAATTAGGGATTTTAACCAGTCTTGTGCATCCAATAAGTTTGTTTGTGTCATTGAATTAATATTTAGGTCATTTTCGTCCTCCCTAGGCATATTCTTGTCCAATTATGGTTTTTAACCAATCTTGTGCATTCAATAGGTGTGTTTGTGTCATTGGATGATCAATTAGGTCATTTTCGTCCTCCCTAGGCATATTCTTGTCCAGTTAGGGTTTTTAACCAATCTTGTGCATCCAATAGGTGTGTTTGTGTCATTGGATGATCAATTAGGTCATTTTCGTCCTCCCTAGGCTTATTCTTGTCCAATTAGGGTTTTTAACCAATCTTGTGCATCCAATAAGTTGAGTTGTGTCATTGGATTAACATTTAGGTCATTTTCATTCTCCCTAGGCTTATTCTTGTCGAATTAGGTTTTTAACCAATCTTGTGCATCCAATAAGTTCATTTGTGTCATTGGATTCACATTTAGGTCATTTTCGTCCTCCCTAGGCATATTCTTATCCAATTAGGGTTTTTAACCAATCTTGTGCATCCAATAGGTGTGTTTGTGTCATTGGATGATCAATTAGGTCATTTTCGTCCTTTCTATGCTTATTCTTGTCCAATTAGGGTTTTTAACCAATCTTGTGCATCCAATAAGTTCATTTGTGTCATTGGATGATCAATTAGGTCATTTTCGTCCTCCCTAGGCATATTCTTGACCAATTAGGGTTTTTAACCAATCTTGTGCATCCAATAGGTGTGTTTGTGTCATTGGATGATCAATTAGGTCATTTTCGTCCTCCCTAGGCTTATTCTTGTCCAATTAGGGTTTTTAACCAATCTTGTGCATCCAATAGGTGTGTTTGTGTCATTGGATGATCAATTAGGTCATTTTCGTCCTCCCTTGACTTATTCTTGTCAAATTAGGGTTTTTAACCAATCTTGTGCATCCAATAACTTTGTCAAATTAGGGTTTTTAACAAATCTTGTGCATCCAATAAGTTCATTTGTGTCATTGGATGATCAATTAGGTCATTTTCGTCCTCCCTAGGCTTATTCTTGTCCAATTAGGGTTTTTAACCAATCTTGTGCATCCAATAGGTGTGTTTGTGTCATTCGATGATCAATTAGGTCATTTTCGTCCTCCCAAGGCATATTCTTGTCCAATTAGGGTTTTTAACCAATCTTGTGCATCCAATAGGTGTGTTTGTGTCATTGGATGATCAATTAGGTCATTTTCGTCCTCCCTAGGCTTATTCTTGTCCAATTAGGGTTTTTAATTAATCTTGTGCATCCAATAGGTGTGTTTGTGTCATTGGATGATCAATTAGGTCATTTTCGTCCTCCCTAGGCTTATTCTTGTCCAATTAGGGTTTTTAACCAATCTTGTGCATCCAATAACTTTGTTTGTGTCATTGAATTAATATTTAGGTCATTTTCGTCCTCCCTAGGCATATTCTTGTCCAATTAGGGTTTTTAACCAATCTTGTGCATCCAATAGGTGTGTTTGTGTCATTGGATGATCAATTAGGTCATTTTCGTTCCCCCTAGGCTTATTCTTGTCCAATTAGGGTTTTTCACCAATCTTGTGCATCCAATAACTTTGTTTGTGTCATTGAATTAATATTTAGGTCATTTTCGTCCTCCCTAGGCATATTCTTGTCCAATTAGGGTTTTTAACCAATCTTGTGCATCCAATAGGTGTGTTTGTGTCATTGGATGATCAATTAGGTCATTTTCGTCCTCCCTAGGCTTATTCTTGTCCAATTAGGGTTTTTAACCAATCTTGTGCATCCAATAACTTTGTTTGTGTCATTGAATTAATATTTAGGTCATTTTCGTCCTCCCTAGGCATATTCTTGTCCAATTAGGGTTTTTAACCAATCTTGTGCATCCAATAGGTGTGTTTGTGTCATTGGATGATCAATTAGGTCATTTTCGTCCTCCCTAGGCTTATTCTTGTCCAATTAGGGTTTTTAACCAATCTTGTTCATCCAATAGGTGTGTTTGTGTCAATGGATGATCAATTAGGTCGTTTTCGTCGTCCCTAGGCTTATTCATGTCCAATTAGGGTTTTTAACCAATCTTGTGCATCCAATAGGTGTGTTTGTGTCATTGGATGATCAATTAGGTCATTTTCGTCCTACCTAGACTTATTCTTGTCAAATTAGGGTTTTTAATCAATCTTGTGCATCCAATAACTTTGTTTGTGTCATTGAATTAATATTTAGGTCATTTTCGTCCTCCCTAGGCATATTCTTGTCCAATTAGGGTTTTTAACCAATCTTGTGCATCCAATAGGTGTGTTTGTGTCATTGGATGATCAATTAGGTCATTTTCGTCCTCCCTAGGCTTATTCTTGTCCAATTAGGGTTTTTAACCAATCTTGTGCATCCAATAACTTTGTTTGTGTCATTGAATTAATATTTAGGTCATTTCGTCGTCCCTAGGCATATTCTTGTCCAATTAGGGTTTTTTACCAATCTTGTGCATCCAATAGGCGTGTTTGTGTCATTGGATGATCAATTAGGTCATTTTCGTCATCCCAAGGCTTATTCTTGTCCAATTAGGGTTATTAACCAATCTTGTGCATCCAATAACTTTGTTTGTGTCATTGAATTAATATTTAGGTCATTTTCGTCCTCCTTAGGCATATTCTTGTCCAATTAGGGTTTTTAACCAATCTTGTGCATCCAATAGGTGTGTTTGTGTCATTGGATGATCAATTAGGTCATTTTCGTCCTCCCTAGGCTTATTCTTGTCCAATTAGGGTTTTTAACCAATCTTGTGCATCCAATAAGTTCATTTGTGTCATTGGATGATCAATTAGGTCATTTTCGTCCACCCTTGGCATATTCTTCTCCAACTAGGGTTTTAAACCAATCTTGTGCATCCAATAGGTGTGTTTGTGCCATTGGATGATCAATTAGGTCATTTTCGTCCTCCCTAGGCTTATTCTTGTCCAATTAGGGTTTTTAACCAATCTTGTGCATCCAATAGGTGTGTTTGTGTCATTGGATGATCAATTAGGTCATTTTCGTCCTCCCTAGGCTTATTCTTGTCCAATTAGGGTTTTTAACCAATCTTGTGCATCCAATAGGTGTGTTTGTGTCATTGGATGATCAATTAGGTCATTTTCGTCCTACATAGGCTAATTCTTGTCCAACTAGGGTTTTTAACCAATCTTGTGCATCCAACAAGTTCAGTTGTGTCATTGGATGATCAATTAGGTCATTTTCGTCCTCCCTAGGCTTATTCTTGTCCAATTAAGGTTTTTAACCAATCTTGTGCATCCAATAGGTGTGTTTGTGTCATTGGATGATCAATTAGGTCATTTCCGTCCTCCCTAGGCTTATTCTTGTCCAATTAGGGTTTTTAACCAATCTTGTGCATCCAATAGGTGTGTTTGTGTCATTGGATGATCAATTAGGTCATTTTCGTCCTCCCTAGGGTTATTCTTGTCCAATTAGGGTTTTTAACCAATCTTGTGCATCCAATAAGTTGAGTTGTGTCATTGGATTAATATTTAGGTCATTTTCATTCTCCCTAGGCTTATTTTTGTCGAATTAGGTTTTTAACCAATCTTGTGCATCCAATAAGTTCATTTGTGTCATTGGATTAACATTTAGGTCATTTTCGTCCTCCCTAGGCATATTCTTGTCCAATTAGGGTTTTTAACCAATCTTGTGCATCCAATAGGTGTGTTTGTGTCATTGGATGATCAATTAGGTCATTTTCGTCCTCCCTAGGCTTATTCTTGTCCAATTAGGGTTTTTAACCAATCTTGTGCATCCAATAGGTGTGTTTGTGTCATTGGATGATCAATTAGGTCATTTTCGTCCTCCCTAGGCTTATTCTTGTCCAATTAGGGTTTTTAACCAATCTTGTGCATCCAATAGGTGTGTTTGTGTCATTGGATGATCAATTAGGTCATTTTCGTCCTTTCTATGCTTATTTTTGTCCAATTAGGGTTTTTAAGCAATCTTGTGCATCCAATAAGTTCATTTGTGTCATTGGATGATCAATTAGGTCATTTTCGTCCTCCCTAGGCATATTCTTGTCCAACTAGGGTTTCTAACCAATCTTGTGCTTCCAATAGATGTGTTTGTGTCATTGGATGATCAATTAGGTCATTTTCGTCCTCCCTAGGCTTATTCTTGTCCAATTAGGGTTTTTAACCAATCTTGTGCATCCAATAGGTGTGTTTGTGTCATTGGATGATCAATTAGGTCATTTTCGTCCTCCCTAGGCTTATTCTTGTCCAATTAGGGTTTTTAACCAATCTTGTGCATCCAATAGGTGTGTTTGTGTCATTGGATGATCAATTAGGTCATTTTCGTCCTCCCTAGGCATATTCTTTGTCCAATTAGGGTTATTAACCAATCTTGTGCATCCAATAGGTGTGTTTGTGTCATTGGATGATCAATTAGGTCATTTTCGTCCTCCCTAGGCTTATTCTTGTCCAATTAAGGTTTTTAACCAATCTTGTGCATCCAATAAGTTCATTTGTGTCATTGGATTAACAGTTAGGTCATTTTCATCCTCCCTAGGCATATTCTTTGTCCAATTAGGGTTATTAACCAATCTTGTGCATCCAATAGGTGTGTTTGTGTCATTGGATGATCAATTAGGTCATTTTCGTCCTTCCTAGGCTTATTCTTGTCCAATTAGGGTTTTTAACCAATCTTGTGCAACCATTAGGTGTGTTTGTGTCATTGGATGATCAATTAGGTCATTTTCGTCCTCCCAATGCTTATTCTTGTCCAATTAGGGTT
>JBBPBR010001158.1:0-20259 GCA_037974775.1 Cicer pinnatifidum | reverse complement strand
CAATGACACAAACAAACTTATTGGATGCACAAGATTGGTTAAAAACCCTAATTGGACAAGAATAAGCCTAGGGAGGACGAAAATGACCTAATAGATCATCCAATGACACAAACACACCTATTGGATGCACAAGATTGGTTAAAAACCCTAATTGGACAAGAATAAGCCTAGGGAGGATGAAAATGACCTAATTGATCATCCAATGACACAAACACACCTATTGGATGCACAAGATTGGTTTAAAACCCTAATTGGACAAGAATAAACCTAGGGAGGACGAAAATGACCTAATTGATCATCCAATGACACAAACACACCTATTGGATGCACAAGATTGGTTAAAAACCGTAGTTGGAGAAGAATATGCCTAGGGAGGACTAAAATGACCTAAATATTAATTCAATGACACAAACAAAGTTATTGGATGCACAAGATTGGTTAAAAACCCTAATTGGACAAGAATAAGCCTAGGGAGGACGAAAATGACCTAATTGATCATCCAATGACATAAACACACCTATTGGATGCACAAGATTGGTTACAAACCCTAATTGGACAAGAATAAGCGTAGGGAGGATGAAAATGACCTTATTGATCATCCAATGACACAAACACACCTATTGGATGCACAAGATTGGTTTAAAACCCTAGTTGGACAAGAATATGCCTAGGGAGGACGAAAAGGACCTAATTGATCATCCAATGACACAAATGAACTTATTGGATGCACAAGATTAGTTAAAAACCCTAATTGGACAAGAATAAGCCTAGCGAGGACGAAAATGACCTAATTGATCATCCAATGACACAAACACACCTATTGGATGCACAAGATTGGTTAAAAACCCTAATTGGACAAGAATATGCTTAGGGAGGACGAAAATGACCTAATTGATAATCCAATGACACAAACACACCTATTGAATGCACAAGATTGGTTAAAAACCCTAATTGGACAAGAATATGCCTAGGGAGGACGAAAATGACCTAAATATTAATTCAATGACACAAACAAACTTATCGGATGCACAAGATTGGTTAAAAACCCTAATTGGACAAGAATAAGCAAAGGGAGGACGAAAATGACCTAAATGTTAATCCAATGACCCAACTCAACTTATTGGATGCACAAGATTGGTTAAAAACCCTAATTGGACAAGAATATGCCTAGGGAGGACAAAAATGACCTAATTGATCATCCAATGACACAAACACACCTATTGGATGCACAAGATTGGTTAAAAACCCTAATTGGACAAGAATATGCCTAGGAAGGACGAAAATGACCTAATTGATCATCCAATGACACAAACACACCTATTTGATGCACAAAATTGGTTAAAAACCCTAATTGGACAAGAATATGCCTAGGGAGGACGAAAATGACCTAATTGATCATCCAATGACACAAACACACCTATTGGATGCACAAGATTGGTTAAAAACCCTAATTGGACAAGAATATGCCTAGGAAGGAAGAAAATAACCTAATTGATCATCCAATGACACAAACACACCTATTGGATGCACAAGATTGGTTAAAAACCCTAATTGGACAAGAATATGCCTAGGGAGGACGAAAATGACCTAAATGTTAATCCAATGACACAAATGAACTTATTGGATGCATAAGATTGGTTAAAAACCCTAATTGGACAAGAATAAGCCTATGGAGGACGAAAATGACCTAATTGATCATCCAATTTCACAAACACACCTATTGGATGCACAAGATTGGTTAAAAACCCTAATTGGACCAGAATATGCCTAGGGAGGACGAAAATGACCTAATTGATCATCCAATGACACAAACACACCTATTGGATGCACAAGATTGGTTAAAAACCCTAATTGGACAAGAATAAGCCTAGGGTGGATGAAAATAACCTAATTGATCATCCAATGACACAAACACACCTATTGGATGCACAAGATTGGTTAAAAACCCTAATTGGACAAGAATATGCCTAGGGAGGACGAAAATGACCTAAATGTTAATCCAATGACACAAATGAACTTATTGGATGCATAAAATTGGTTAAAAACCCTAATTGGACAAGAATAAGCCTAGGGAGGATGAAAATGACCTAATTGATCATCCAATGACACAAACACACCTATTGGATGCACAAGATTGGTTAAAAACCCTAATTGGACAAGAATATGCCTAGGGAGGACGAAAATGACCTAAATGTTAATCCAATGACACAAATGAACTTATTGGATGCACAAGATTGGTTAAAAACCCTAATTGGACAAGAATAAGCCTATGGAGGAAGAAAATGACCTAAATGTTAATCCAATGACACAACTCAACTTATTGGATGCACAAGATTGGTTAAAAACCCTAATTGGACAAGAATAGGCCTAGGGAGGACGAAAATGACCTAATTGATCATCCAATGACACAAACACACCTATTGGATGCACAAGATTGGTTAAAAACCCTAATTGGACAAGAATATGCCTAAGGAGGATGAAAATGACCTAATTGATCATCCAATGACACAAACACACCTATTAGATGCACAAGATTGGTTAAAAACCCTAATTGGACAAGAATATGCCTAGGGAAGACGAAAATGACCTAATTGATCATCCAATGACACAAACACACCTATTGGATGCACAAGATTGGTTAAAAACCCTAATTGGACAAGAATAAGCCTATGGAGGACGAAAATGACCTAATTGATCATCCAATGACACAAACACACCTATTGGATGCACAAGATTGGTTAAAAACCCTAATTGGACAAGAATATGCCTAAGGAGGACGGATATGACCTGAATGTTAATCCAATGACACAAATGAACTTATTGGATGCACAAGATTGGTTAAAAACCCTAATTGGACAAGAATAAGCCTAGGGAGAACGAAAATGACCTAAATGTTAATCCAATGACACAACTAAACTTATTGGATGCACAAGATTGGTTAAAAACCCTAATTGGACAAGAATAAGCCTAGGGAGGACGAAAATGACCTAATAGATCATCCAATGACACAAACACACCTATTGGATGCACAAGATTGGTTAAAAACCCTAATTGGACAAGAATAAGCTTAGGGAGGCTGAAAATGACCTAATTGATCATCCAATGACACAAACACACCTATTGGATGCACAAGATTGGTTAAAAACCCTAATTGGACAAGAATATGCCTAGGGAGGACGAAAATGACCTAAATGTTAATCCAATGACACAAATGAACTTATTGGATGCACAAGATTGGTTAAAAACCCTAATTGGACAAGAATAAGCCTTGGGAGGACGAAAATGACCTAATTGATCATCCAATGACACAAGCACACCTATTGGATGCACAAGATTGGTTAAAAACCCTAATTGGACAAGAATATGCCTATGGAGGACGAAAATGACCTAAATATTAATTCAAAGACACAAACAAAGTTATTGGATGCACAAGATTGGTTAAAAACCCTAATTGGACAAGAATAAGCCTAGGGAGGACGAAAATGACCTAATTGATCATCCAATGACACAAACACACCTATTGGATGCACAAGATTGGTTAAAAACCCTAATTGGACAAGAATATGCCTAGGGAGGACGAAAATGACCTAAATGTTAATCCAATGACACAAATGAACTTATTGGATGCAATAGATTGGTTAAAAACCCTAATTGGACAAGAATAAGCCTAGGAAGGACGAAAATGACCTAATTGATCATCCAATGACACGAACACACCTATTGGATGCACAAGATTGGTTAAAAACCCTAATTGCACAAGAATATGCCTAGGGAGGACGAAAATGACCTAAATATTAATTCAATGACACAAACAAAGTTATTGGATGCACAAGATTGGTTAAAAACCCTAATTGGACAAGAATAAGCCTAGGGAGGACGAAAATGACCTAATTGATCATCCAATGACACAAACACACCTATTGGAAACACAAGATTGGTTAAAAACCCTAATTGGACAAGAATAAGCCTAGGGAGGATCAAAGTGACCTAATTGATCATCCAATGACACAAACACACCTATTGGATGCACAAGATTGGTTAAAAACCCTAATTGGACAAGAATATGCCTAGGGAGGACGAAAATGACCTAAATGTTAATCCAATGACACAAATGAACTTATTGGATGCACAAGATTGGTTAAACACCCTAATTGGACAAGAATAAGCCTAGGAAGGACGAAAATGACCTAATTGATCATCCAATGACACAAACACACATATTGGATGCACAAGATTGGTTAAAAACCCTAATTGAACAAGAATATGCCTAGGGAGGACGAAAATGACCTAAATATTAATTCAATGACACAAAAAAACTTATAGGATGCACAAGATTGGTTAAAAACCCTAATTGGACAAGAATAAGCCTAGGGAGGACGAAAATGACCTAATTGATCATCCAATGACACAAACACACCTATTGGATGCACAAGATTGGTTAAAAACCCTAATTGGACAAGAATAAGCCTCGGGAGGACAAAAATGACCTAATTGATCATCCAATGACACAAACACACCTATTGGATGCACAAGATTGGTTAAAAACCCTAATTGGACAAGAATAAGCCTAGGGAGGGCGAAAATGACCTAATTGATCATCCAATGACACAAACACACCTATTGGATGCACAAGATTGGTTAAAAACCCTAATTGGACAAGAATAAGCCTAGGGAGGACGAAAATGACCTAATTGATCATCCAATGACACAAACACACCTATTGGATGCACAAGATTGGTTAAAAAACCTAATTGGACCAGAATATGCCTAGGGAGGACGAAAATGACCTAAATTGATCATCCAATGACACAAACACACCTACTGGATGAATAAGATGGGTTAAAAACCATAATTGGACAAGAATATGCCTAGGGAGGACGAAAATGACCTACATTGATCATCCAATGACACAAACACACCTATTGGATGCACAAGATTGGTTAAAAACCCTAATTGGACAAGAATATGCCTAGGGAGGACGAAAATGACCTAAATGTTAATCCAATGACACAAATGAACTTATTGGATGCAGGTGATTGGTTAAAAACCCTAATTGGACAAGAATAAGCCTAGGGAGGATCAAAGTAACCTAATTGATCATCCAATGACACAAACACACCTATTGGATGCACAAGATTGGTTAAAAACCCTAATTGGACAAGAATATGCCTAGGGAGGACGAAAATGACCTAAATGTTAATCCAATGACACAAATGAACTTATTGGATGCACAAGATTGGTTAAAAACCATAATTGGACAAGAATAATCATAGAAAGGACGAAAATGACCTAATTGATCATCCAATGACACAAACACACCTATTGGATGCACAAGATTGGTTAAAAACCCAAATTGGACAAGAATATGCCTAGGGAGGACGAAAATGACCTAAATGTTAATCCAATGAAACAAATGAACTTATTGGATGCACAAGATTGGTTAAAAACCCTAATTGGACAAGAATAAGCCAAGGTTGGACGAAAATAACCTAATTGATCATCCAATGACACAAACACACCTATTGGATGCACAAGATTGGTTAAAAACCCTAATTGGACAAGAATATGCCTAGGGAGGACGAAAATGACCTAAATGTTAATCCAAAGACACAAATGAACTTATTGGATGCACAACATTGCTTAAAAACCCTAATTGGACAAGAGTAAGCCTAGGAAGGGCGAAAATAACCTAATTGATCATCCAATGACACAAACACACCTATTGGATGCACAAGATTGGTTAAAAACCCTAATTGGACAAGAATAAGCCTAGGGACGACGAAAACGACCTAATTGATCATCCAATGACACAAACACACCTATTGGATGCACAAGATTGGTTAAAAACCCTAATTGGACAAGAATAAGCTTAGGGAGGACGAAAATGACCTAATTGATCATCCAATGACACAAACACACCTATTGGATGCACAAGATTGGTTAAAAACCCTAATTGGACAAGAATATGCCTAAGGAGGACGAAAATGACCTAAATTGATCATCCAATGACACAAACACACCTATTGGAAACACAAGATTGGTTAAAAACCCTAATTGGACAAGAATATGCCTAGGGAGGACGAAAATGACCTAAATTGATCATCCAATGACACAAACACACCTATTGGATGCACAAGATTGGTTAAAAACCCTAATTGGACAAGAATATGCCTTGGGAGGACGAAAATGACCTAAATGTTAATCCAATGACACAAATGAACTTATTGGATGCACAAGATTGGTTAAAAACCCTAATTGGACAAGAATAAGCCTAGGGTGGACGAAAATGACCTAATTGATCATCCAATGACACAAACACACCTATTGGATGCACAAGATTGGTTAAAAACCCTAATTGGACAAGAATATGCCTAGGGAGGACGAAAATGACCTAAATATGAATTCAATGACACAAACAAAGTTATTGGATGCACAAGATTGGTTAAAAACCCTAATTGGACAAGAATAAGCCTAGGGAGGACGAAAATGACCTAATTGATCCTCCAATGACACAAACACACCTATTGGATGCAAAAGATTGGTTAAAAACCCTAATTGGACAAGATGATGCCTAGGGAGGACGAAAATGACCTAAATATTAATATAATGACACAAACAAACTTATTGGATGCACAAGATTGGTTAAAAACCCTAATTGGACAAAAATAAGCCTTGGAAGGTCGAAAATGATCTAATTGATCATCCAATGACACAAACACACCTATTGGATGCACAAGACTGGTTAAAAACCCTAATTGGACAAGAATATGCCTAGGAAGGACGAAAATGACCTAATTGATCATCCAATGACACAAACACACCTATTGGATGCACAAGATTGGTTAAAAACCCTAATTGAACAAGAATAAGCCTAGGGAGGACGAAAATGACCTAATTGATCATCCAATGACAGAAACACACCTATTGGATGCACAAGATTGGTTAAAAACCCTAATTGGACAAGAATATGCCTAGGGTGGACGAAAATGACCTAAATATTAATTCAATGACATAAACAAACTAATTGGATGCACAAGATTGGTTAAAAACCCTAATTGGACAAGAATATGCCTTGGGAGGACGAAAATGACCTAAATGTTAATCCAATGACACAAATGAACTTATTGGATGCACAAGATTGGTTAAAAACCCTAATTGGACAAGAATAAGCCTAGGGTGGACGAAAATGACCTAATTGATCATCCAATGACACAAACACACCTATTGGATGCACAAGATTGGTTAAAAACCCTAATTAGACAAGAATATGCCTAGGGAGGACGAAAATGACCTAAATATTAATTCAATGACACAAACACACCTATTGGATGCACAAGATTGGTTAAAAACCCTAATTGGACAAGAATATGCCTAAGGAGGACGAAAATGACCTAAATGTTAATCCAATGACACAAATGAACTTATTGGATGCACAAGATTGGTTAAAAACCCTAATTGGACAAGAATAAGCCTTGGGAGGACGAAAATGACCTAATTGATCATTCTATGACACAAACACACCTATTGGATGCACAAGACTGGTTAAAAACCCTAATTGGACAAGAATATGTCTAGGAAGGACGAAAATGACCTAATTGATTATCCAATGAGACAAACATACTTATTGGAAGCACAAGACTGGTTAAAAACCCTAATTCGACAAGAATAAGCCTAGGGAGGACGAAAATGACCTAATTGATCATCCAATGACACAAACACACCTATTGGATGCACAAGATTGGTTAAAAACCCTAATTGGACAAGAATAAGACTAGGGAGGACGAAAATGACCTAATTGATCATCCAATGACACAAACACACCTATTGGATGCACAAAATTGGTTAAAAACCCTAATTGGACAAGAATAAGCCTAGGGAGGACGAAAATGACCTAATTGATCATCCAATGACACAAACACACCTATTGGATGCACAAGATTGGTTAAAAACCCTAATTGGACAAGAATATGCCTAGGGAGGACGAAAATGACCTAATTGATCATCCAATAACACAAACACACCTATCGGATGCACAAGATTGGTTAAAAACCCTAATTGGACCAGAATATGCCTTGGGAGGACGAAAATGACCTAGATATTAATTCAATGACACAAACAAACTTATTGGATGCACAAGATTGGTTAAAAACCCTAATTGGACAAGAATAAGCCTAGGGAGGACGAAAATGACCTAATTGATAATCCAATGACACAAACACACCTATTGGATGCACAACATTGGTTAAAAACCCTAATTGGACAAGAATATGCCTAGGGAGGACGAAAATGACCTAAATATTAATTCAATGACACAAACAAACTTATTGGATGCACAAGATTGGTTAAAAACCCTAATTGGACAAGAATAAGCCTAAGGAGGACGAAAATGACCTAATTTATCATCCAATGACACAAACACAGCTATTGGATGCACAAGATTGATTAAAAACCCTAATTGGACAAGAATATGCCTAGGGAGGACGAAAATGACCTAATTGATAATCCAATGACACAAACACACCTATTGGATGCACAAGATTGTTTAAAAACCCTAATTGGACAAGAATAAGCCTAGGGAGGACGAAAATGACCTAATTGATCATCCAATGACACAAACACACCTATTGGATGCACAAGATTGGTTAAAAACCCTAATTGGACAAGAATATGCCTAGGGAGGACGAAAATGACCTAAATATTAATTCTATGACACAAACAAACTTATCGGATGCACAAGATTGGTAAAAAACCCTAATTGGACAAGAATATGCCTAGGGAGGACGAAAATGACCTAAATATTAATTCAATGACACAAACAAACTTATCGGATGCACAAGATTGGTTAAAAACCCTAATTGGACAAGAATAAGCCTAGGGAGGACGAAAATGACCTAATTGATCATCCAATGACACAAACACACCTATTGGATGCACAAGATTGGTTAAAAACCCTAATTGGACAAGAATAAGCCTAGGGAGGACGAAAATGACCTAATTGATCATCCAATGACACAAACACACCTATTGGATGCACAAGATTGGTTAAAAACCCTAATTGGACAAGAATATGCCTATGGAGGACGAAAATCACCTAAATATTAATTCAATGACACAAACAAACTTATCGGATGCCCAAGATTGGTTAAAAATCCTAATTGGACAAGAATATGCCTAGGGAGGACGAAAATGACCTAATTGATCATCCAATGACACAAACACACCTATTGGATGCACAAGATTGGTTAAAAACCCTAATTGGACAAGAATAAGCGTAGGGAGAACAAAAATGACCTAAATGTTAATCCAATGACACAACTCAACTTATTGGATGCACAAGATTGGTTAAAAACCCTAATTGGACAAGAATAAGCCTAGGGAGGACGAAAATGACCTAATTGATCATCCAATGACACAAACACACCTATTGGATGCACAAGATTGGTTAAAAACCCTAATTGGACAAGAATATGCCTAGGGAGGACGAAAATGACCTAAATGTTTATCCAATGACACAAATGAAATTATTGGATGCACAAGAATGGTTAAAAACCCAAATTGGACAAGAATAAGCCTAGGGAGAACGAAAATGACCTAATTGATCATCCAAAGACACAAACACACCTATTGGATGCACAAGATTGGTTAAAAACCCTAATTGGACAAGAATATGCCTAGGGAGGACGAAAATGACCTAAATATTAATTCAATGACATAAACAAACTTATTGGATGCACAAAATTGGTTAAAAACCCTAATCGGACAAGAATATGCCTAGGGAGGACGAAAATGACCTAATTGATCATCCAATGACACAAACACACCTATTGGATGCACAAGATTTGTATAAAAACCCTAATTGGACAAGAATATACCTAGGGAGGACGAAAATGACCTAAATATTAATTCAATGACATAAACAAACTTATTGGATGCACCAGATTGGTTAAAAACCCTAATTGGACAAGAATAAGCCTAGGGAGGACGGAAATGACCTAATTGATCATCCAATATAACAAACACACCTATTGGAAGCACAAGATTGGTTAAAAACCCTAATTGGACAAGAATATGCCTAGGGAGGACGAAAATGACCTAAATGTTAATCCAATGACACAAATGAACTTATTGGATGCACAAGATTGGTTAAAAACCCTAATTGGACAAGAATATAACTAGGGAGGACGAAAATGACCTAAATATTAATTCAATGACACAAACAAACTTATTGGATGCACAAGATTGGTTAAAAACCCTAATTGGACAAGAATAAGCCTAGGGAGGACGAAAATGACCTAATTGATCATCCAATGACACAAACACACCTATTGGATGCACAAGATTGGTTAAAAACCCTAATTGGACAAGAATATGCCTAGGGAGGACGAAAATGACCTAATTGATCATCCAATGACACAAATGAAATTATTGGATGCACAAGATTAGTTAAAAACCCTAATTGGACAAGAATAAGCCTAGGGAGGACGAAAATAACCTAATTGATCATCCAATGACACAAACACCCCTATAGGATGCACAAGATTGGTCTAAAACTCTAATTGGACAAGAATATGCATAGGGAGGACGAAAATGACCTAAATGTTAATCCAATGACACAAACGGACTTATTGGATGCACAAGATTGGTTAAAAACCCTAATTGGACAAGAATAAGCCTAGGGAGGACGAAAATGACCTAATTGATCATCCAATGACACAAACACACCTATTGGATGCACAAGATTGGTTAAAAACCCTAATTGGACAAGAATATGCCTAGGGAGGACGAAAATGACCTAAATGTTAATCCAATGACACAAACGGACTTATTGGATAAACAAGATTGGTTAAAAACCCTAATTGGACAAGAATATGCCTAGGGAGGACGAAAATGACCTAATTGATCATCCAATGACACAAACACACCTATTGGATGCACAAGATTGGTTAAAAACCCTAATTGGACAAGAATATGCCTAGGGAGGACGAAAATGACCTAATTGATCATCCAATGACACAAATGAACTTATTGGATGCACAAGATTAGTTAAAAACCCTAATTGGACAAGAATAAGCCGAGGGAGGACGAAAATAACCTTATTGATAATCCAATGACACAAACACACCTATTGGATGCACAAGATTGGTCTAAAACTCTAATTGGACAAGAATATGCCTAGGGAGGACGAAAATGACCTAAATGTTAATCCAATGACACAAATGAACTTATTGGATGCACAAGATTGGTTAAAAACCCTAATTGGACAAGAATAAGTCTAGGGAGGACGAAAATGACCTAAATATTAATTCAATGACACTAACAAACTTATTGGATGCACAAGATTGGTTAAAAACCCTAATTGGACAAGAATAAGCCTAGGGATGACGAAAATGACGTAATTGATCATCCAATGACAGAAACACACCTATTGGATGCACAAGATTGGTTAAAAACCCTAATTGGACAAGAATATGCCTAGCAAGGAAGAAAATGACCTAAATATTAATTCAATGAAAGAAACAAACTTATTGGATGCACAAGATTGGTTAAAAACCCTAATTGGACAAGAATAAGCCTAGGGAGGACGAAAATGACCTAATTGATCATCCAATGACACAAACACACCTATTGGATGCACAAGATTGGTTAAAAACCCTAATTGGACAAGAATAAGCCTAGGGAGGACAACAATGACCTAATTGATCATCCAATGACACAAACACACCTATTGGATGCACAAGAATGGTTAAAAACCCTAATTGGACAAGAATAAGCCTAGGGAGGACGAAAATGACCTAATTGATCATCCAATGACACAAACACACCTATTGGATGCACAAGATTGGTTAAAAACCCTAATTGGACAAGAATAAGCCTAGGGAGGACGAAAATGACCTAATTGATCATCCAATGACACAAACACACCTATTGGATGCACAAGATTGGTTAAAAACCCTAATTGGACAAGAATATGCCTAGGGAGGACGAAAATGACCTAAATGTTAATCCAATGACACAACTCAACTTATTGGATGCACAAGATTGGTTAAAAACTCTAATTGGACAAGAATATGCCTAGGGAGGACGAAAATGACATTAATATTAATTCAATGACACAAACAAAGTTATTGGATGCACAAGATTGGTTAAAAACCCTAATTGGACAAGAATAAGCCTAGGGAGGACGAAAATGACCTAATTGATCATCCAATGACACAAACACACCTATTGGATGCACAAGATTGGTTAAAAACCCTAATTGGACAAGAAAAAGCCTAGGGAGGACGAAAATGACCTAATTGATCATCCATTGCCACAAACACACCTATTGGATGCACAAGATTGGTTAAAAACCCTAATTGGACAAGAATATGCCTAGGGAGGACGAAAATGACCTAATTGATCATCCAACGACACAAACACACCTATTGGATGCACCAGATCGGTTAAAAACGCTAATTGGACAAGAATAAGCCTAGGGAGGACGAAAATGACCTAATTGATCATCCAATGACACAAACACACCTATTGGATGCACAAGATTGGTTAAAAACCCTAATTGGACAAGAATATGCCTAGG
This sequence comes from Cicer pinnatifidum, assembly GCA_037974775.1. Taxonomy (NCBI): domain Eukaryota; kingdom Viridiplantae; phylum Streptophyta; class Magnoliopsida; order Fabales; family Fabaceae; genus Cicer; species Cicer pinnatifidum. The sequence continues at coordinate 7,682 of JBBPBR010001158.1, read as the reverse complement.
GAGGACGAAAATGACCTAATTGATCATCCAATGACACAAATGAACTTATTGATTGCACAAGATTAGTTAAAAACCCTAATTGGACAAGAATAAGCCTAGGGAGGACGAAAATGACCTAATTGATCATGCAATGACACAAACACACCTATTGGATGCACAAGATTGGCTAAAAACCCTAATTGGACAAGAATAAGCGTAGGGAGAACGAAAATGACCTAAATATTAATCCAATGACACAACTCAACTTATTGGATGCACAAGATTGGTTAAAAACCCTAATTGGACAAGAATAAGCCTAGGGAGGACGAAAATGACCTAATTGATCATCCAATGACACAAACACACCTATTGGATGCACAAGATTGGTTAAAAACCCTAATTGGACAAGAATATGCCTAGGGAGGACGAAAATGACATAATGTTAATCCAATGACACAAATGAACTTATTGGATGATAAAGATTGGTTAAAAACCCTAATTGGACAAGAATAAGCCTAGGGAGGACGAAAATGACCTAATTGATCATCCAATGACACAAACACACCTATTGGATGCACAAGATTGGTTAAAAACCCTAATTGGACAAGAATATGCCTAGGGAGGACGAAAATGACCTAAATGTTAATCCAATGACACAAATGAACTTTTTGGATGCACAAGATTGGTTAAAAACCCTAATTGGACAAGAATAAGCCTTCGGAGGACGAAAATGACCTAATTGATCATCCAATGATACAAACACACCTATTGGATGCAAAAGATTGGTTAAAAACCCTAATTGGACAAGAATAAGCCTAGGGAGGACGAAAATGACCTAATTGATCATCCAATGACACAAACACACCTATTGGATGCACAAGATTGGTTAAAAACCCTAGTTGGACAAGAACATGCCTAGAGAGGACGAAAATGACCTAATTGATCATCCAATGACACCAATGAACTTATTGGATGCACAAGATTGGTTAAAAACCCTAATTGGACAAGAATAAGCCTAGGGAGGACGAAAATGACCTAATTGATCATCCAATGACACAAACACACCTATTGGATGCACAAGATTGGTTAAAAACCCTAATTGGACAAGAATATGCCCAGGGAGGAGGAAAATGACCTAAATATTAATTCAATGACACAAACAAAGTTATTGGATGCACAAGATTGGTTAAAAACCCTAATTGGACAAGAATAAGCCTAGGGAGGACGAAAATGACCTAATTGATCATCCAATGACACAAACACACCTATTGGATGCACAAGATTGGTTAAAAACCCTAATTGGACAAGAATATGCCTAGGGAGGACGAAAATGACCTAAATATTAATTCAATGACACAAACAAACTGATTGGATGCACAAGATTGGTTAAAAACCCTAACTAGACAAGAATGTGGCTAGGGATGACGAAAATGACCTAATTGATCATCCAATGACACAAACACACCTATTGGATGCACAAGATTGGTTAAAAACCCTAATTGGACAAAAATATGCCTAGGGAGGACAAATATGACCTAAATGTTAATCCAATAACACAAATGAACTTATTGGATGCACAAGATTGGTTAAAAACCCTAATTGGACAAGAATAAGCCTAGGGAGGACGAAAATGACCTAATTGATCATCCAATGACACAAACACACCTATTGGATGCACAAGATTGGTTAAAAACCCTAATTGGACAAGAATATGTCTAGGGAGGACGAAAATGACCTAATTGTTCATCCAATGACACAAACACACCTATTGGATGCACAAGATTGGTTAAAAACCATAATTGGACAAGAATAAGCCTAGGGAGGACGAAAATGACCTAATTGATCATCCAATGACACAAACACACCTATTGGATGCACAAGATTGGTTAAAAACCCGAATTGGACAAGGATATGCCTTGGGAGGACGAAAATGACCTAAATATTAATTCAATGACACAAACAAACTTATTGGATGCACAAGATTGGTTAAAAACCCTAATTGGACAAGAATAAGCCTAGGGAGGACGAAAATGACCTAATTGATCATCCAATGACACAAACACACCTATTGGATGCACAAGATTGGTTAAAAACCCTAATTGGACAAGAATATGCCTAGGGAGGACGAAAATGACCTAATTGATCATCCAATGACACAAACACACCTATTGGATGCACAAGATTGGTTAAAAACCCTAATTGGACAAGAATATGCCTAGGGAGGACGAAAGTCACCTAAATATTAATTCAATGACACAAACAAACTTATTGGATGCACAAGATTGGTTAAAAACCCTAGTTGGACAAGAATAAGCATAGGGAGGACGAAAATGACCTAATTGATCATCCAATGACACAACCACACCTATAGGATGCACAAGATTGGTTAAAAACCCTAATTGGACAAGAATAAGCCTAGGGAGGACGAAAATGACCTAATTGATCATCCAATGACACAAACACACCTATTGGATGCACAAGATTGGTTAAAAACCCTAATTGGACAAGAATATGCCTAGGGAGGACGAAAATGACCTAATTGATCATCCAATGACACAAACACACCTATTGGATGCACAAGATTGGTTAAAAACCCTAATTGGACAAGAATATGCCTAGGGAGGACGAAAATGACCTAATTGATCATCCAATGACATAAATGAACTTATTGGATGCACAAGATTAGTTAAAAACCCTAATTGGACAAGAATAAGGCTAGGGAGGACGAAAATAACCTAATTGATCATCCAATGACACAAACACACCTATTGGATGCACAAGAATGGTCTAAAACTCTAATTGGACAAGAATATGCCTACGGAGGACGAAAATGACCTAAATGTTAATCCAATGACACAAATGAACTTATTGGATGCACAAGATTGGTTAAAAACCCTAATTGGACAAGAATAAGCCTAGGGAGGACGAAAATTGCCTAAATGTTAATCCAATGACACAACTCAACTTATTGGATGCACAAGATCGGTTAAAAACCCTAATTGGACAAGAATAAGCCTAGGGAGGACGAAAATGACCTAATTGATCATCCAATGACACAAACACACCTATTGGATGCACAAGATTGGTTAAAAACCCTAATTGGACAAGAATATGCCTAGGGAGGACGAAAATGACCTAATTGATCATCCAATGACACAAATGAACTTATTGGATGCACAAGATTAGTTAAAAACCCTAATTGATCATCCAATGACACAAACACACCTATTGGATGCACAAGATTGGTTAAAAACCCTAATTGGACAAGAATAAGCCTAGGGAGAACGAAAATGACCTAAATGTTAATTCAATGACACAACTCAAGTTATTGGATGCACAAGATTGGTTAAAAACCCTAATTGGACAAGAATAAGCCTAGGGAGGACGAAAATGACCTAATTGATCATCCAATGACACAAACACACCTATTGGATGCACAAGATTGGTTAAAAACCCTAATTAAACAAGAATATGCCTAGGGAGGACGAAAATTACCTAAATGTTAATTCAATGACACAAATGAACTTATTGGATGCACAAGATTGGTTAAAAACCCTAATTGGACAAGAATAAGCCTAGGGAGGACGAAAATGACCTAATTGATCATCCAATGACACAAACACACCTATTGGATGCACAAGATTGGTTAAAAACCCTAACTGGACAAGAATATGCCTAGGGAGGACGAAAATGACCTAATTGATCATCCAATGACACAAACACACCTATTGGATGCACAAGATTGGTTAAAAACACTAATTGGACAAGAATAAGCCTAGAGAGGACGAAAATGACCTAATTGATCATCCAATGACACAAACACTTCTATTGGATGCACAAGATTGGTTGAAAACCCTAATTGGACAAGAATAAGCCTGGGGAGGAAGAAAATGACCTAATTTATTATCCAATGACAAAAACACACATATTGGATGCACAAGATTGGTTAAAAACCCTAATTGGACAAGAATAAGCCTATGGAGGACGAAAATGACCAAATTGATCATCCAATGACACAAACACACCTATTGGGTGCACAAGATTGATTAAAAACCCTAATTGGACAAGAATATGCCTAGGGAGGACGAAAATGACCTAAATATTAATTCAATGACACAAACAAAGTTATTGGATGCACAAGATTGGTTAAAAACCCTAATTGGACAAGAATAAGCCTAGGGAGGACGAAAATGACCTAATTGATCATCCAATGACACAAACACACCTATTGGATGCACAAGATTGGTTAAAAACCCTAATTGGACAACAATATGCCTAGGGAGGACGAATATGACCTAAATGTTAATCCAATAACACAAATGAACTTATTCGATGCACAAGATGGGTTAAAAACCCTAATTGGACAAGAATATGCCTAGGGAGAACGAAAATGACCTAAATGTTAATCCAATGACACAACTCAACTTATTGGATGCACAAGATTGGTTAAAAACCCTAATTGGACAAGAATAAGCCTAGGGAGGACGAAAATGACCTAATTGATCATCCAATGACACAAACACACCTATTGGATGCACAAGATTGGTTAAAAACCCTAATTGGATAAGAATAAGCCTAGGGAGGACGAAAATGACCTAATTGATCATCCAATGCCACAAACACACCTATTGGATGCACAAGATTGGTTAAAAACCCTAATTGGACAAGAATATGCCTAGGGAGGACGAAAATGACCTAATTGATCATGCAATGACACAAACACACCTATTGGATGCACAAGATTGGTTAAAAACCCTAACTGGACAAGAATATGCCTAGGGAGGACGAAAATGACCTAATTGATCGTCCATTGCCACAAACACACTAATTGGATGCACAAGATTGGTAAAAAACGCTAATTGGACAAGAATATGCCTAGGGAGGACGAAAATGACCTAATTGATCATGCAATGACACAAACACACCTATTGGATGCACAAGAATGGTTAAAAACCCTAACTGGACAAGAATATGCATAGGGAGGACGAAAATGACCTAAATATTAATTCAATGACACAAACAAACTTATTGGATGCACAAGATTGGTTAAAAACCCTAATTGGACAAGAATAAGCCTAGGGAGGACGAAAATGACCTAATTGATCATCCAATGACACAAACACACCTATTGGATGCACAAGATTGGTTAAAAACCCTAATTGGACAAGAATAAGCCTAGGGAGGACGAAAATGACCTAATTGATCATCCAATGACACAAACACACCTATTGGATGCACAAGATTGGTTAAAAACCCTAAGTGGTCAAGAATATGCCTAGGGAGGACGAAAATGACCTAATTGATCATCCAATGACACAAACACACCTATTGGATGCACAAGATCGGTTAAAAACCCTAATTGGACAAGAATAAGCCTAGGGAGGACGAAAATGACCTAATTGATCATCCAATGACACAAACACACCTATTGGATGCACAAGATTGGTTAAAAACCCTAATTGGACAAGAATATGCCTAGGGAGGACGAAAATGACCTAATTGATCATCCAATGACACAAATAAACTTATTGGATGCACAAGATTAGTTAAAAACCCTAATTGTACAAGAATAAGCCAAGGGAGGACAAAAATAACCTAAATGTCAATCCAATGACACAACTCTACTTATTGGATGCACAAGATTGGTTAAAAACCCTAATTGGACAAGAATAAGCCTATGGTGGACGAAAATGACCTAATTGATCATCCAAAGACACAAACACACCTATTGGATGCACAAGATTGGTTAAAAACCCTAATTGGACAAGAATAAGCCTAGGGAGGACGAATATGACCTAAATGTTAATCCAATGACACAACTCAACTTATTGGATGCACAAGATTGGTTAAAAACCCTAATTGGACAAGAATAAGCCTAGGGAGGACGAAAATGACCTAATTGATCATCCAATGACACAAACACACCTATTGGATGCACAAGATTGGTTAAAAACCCTAATTGGACAAGAATATGCCTAGGGAGGAAGAAAGTGACCTAATTGATCATCCAATGACACAAACACAGCTATTGGATGCACAACATTGGTTAAAACCCCTAATTGGACAAGAATATGCCTAGGGAAGACGAAAATGACCTAAATATTAATTCAATGACACAAACAAACTTATTGGATGCACAAGATTGGTTAAAAACCCTAATTGGACAAGAATAAGCCTAGGGAGGACGAAAATGACCTAATTGATCATCCAATGACACAAACACACCTATTGGATGCACAAGATTGGTTAAAAACCCTAGTTGGACAAGAACATGCCCAAGGAGGACGAAAATGACCTAATTGATCATCCAATGACACTAATGAACTTATTGGATGCACAAGATTGGTTAAAAACCCTAATTGGACAAGAATAAGCCTAGGGAGGACGAAAATGACCTAATTGATCATCCAATGACACAAACACACCTATTGGATGCACAAGATTGGTTAAAAATCCTAATTGGACAAGAATATGCCTAGGGAGGAGGAAAATGACCTAAATATTAATTCAATGACACAAACAAAGTTATTGGATGCACAAGATTGGTTAAAAACCCTAATTGGACAAGAATAAGCCTAAGGAGGACGAAAATGACCTAATTGATCATCCAATGACACAAACACACCAATTGGATTCACAAGATTGGTTAAAAACCCTAATTGGACAAGAATAAGCCTAAGGAGGACGAAAATGACCTAATTGATCATCCAATGACACAAACACACCTATTGGATGCACAAGACTGGTTAAAAACCCTAATTGGACAAGAATATGCCTATGAAGGACGAAAATGACCTAATTGATCATCCAATGACACAAACACACCTATTGGATGCACAAGATTGGTTAAAAACCCTAATTGGACAAGAATAAGCCTAGGGAGGACGAAAATGACCTAATTGATCATCCAATGACACAAACACACCTATTGGAAGCACAAGATTGGTTAAAAACCCTAATTGGACAAGAATATGCCTAGGGAGGACGAAAATGACCTAAATGTTAATCCAATTACACAAATGAACTTATTGGATGCACAAGATTGGTTAAAAACCCTAATTGGACAAGAATAAGCCTAGGGAGGACGAAAATGACCTAATTGATCATCCAATGACACAAACAAACCTATTGGATGCAGAAGATTGGATAAAAACCCTAATTGGACAAGAATATGCCTAGGGAGGAGGAAAATTACCTAAATATTAATTCAATGACACAAACAAAGTTATTGGATGCACAAGATTGGTTAAAAACCCTAATTGGACAAGAATAAGCCTAGGGAGGACGAATATGACCTAATTGATCATCCAGTGACACTAACACACCTATTGGATGCACAAGATTGGTTAAAAACCCTAATTGGACAAGTATAAGCCTAGGGAGGACGATAATGACCTAATTGATCATCCAATGACACAAACACACCTATTGGATGCACAAGATTGGTTAAAAACCCTAATTGGACAAGAATATGCCTTGGGAGGACGAAAATGACCTAAATGTTAATCCAATGACACAAATGAACTTATTGGATGCACAAGATTGGTTAAAAACCCTAATTGGACAAGAATAAGCCTAGGGTGGACGAAAATGACCTAATTGATCATCCAATGACACAAACACACCTATTGGATGCACAAGATTGGTTAAAAACCCTAATTGGACAAGAATATGCCTAGGGAGGACAAAAATGACCTAAATAT
>JBBPBR010001157.1:54704-106922 GCA_037974775.1 Cicer pinnatifidum | reverse complement strand
AGTTGTGTCATTGGATTAACATTTAGGTCATTTTCGTCCTCCCTAGGCTTATTCTTGTCCAATTAGGGTTTTTAACCAATCTTGTGCATCCAATAGGTGTGTTTGTGTCATTGGATGATCAATTAGGTCATTTTCGTCCTCCCTATGCTTATTCTTGTCCAATTAGGGTTTTAGACCAATCTTGTGCATCCAATAGGTGTGTTTGTGTCATTGGATGATCAATTAGGTCATTTTTGTCCTCCCTAGGCTTATTCTTGTCAAATTAGGGTTTATAACTAATCTTGTGCATCGGATAAGTTTGTTTGTGTCATTGAATTAATATTTAGGTCATTTTCGTCCTCCCTAGGCATATTCTTGTCCAATTAGGATTTTTAACCAATCTTGTGCATCCAATAAGTTGAGTTGTGTCATTGGATTAACATTTAGGTCATTTTCGTCATCCCTAGGCTTATTCTTGTCCAATTAGGGTTTTTAACCAATCTTGTGCATCCAATAAGTTGAGTTGTGTCATTGGATTAACATTTAGGTCATTTTCGTCCTCCATAGGCTTATTCTTGTCCAATTAGGGTTTTTAACTAATCTTGTGCATCCGATAAGTTTGTTTGTGTCATTGAATTAATATTTAGGTCATTTTCGACCTCCCTAGGCATATTCTTGTCCAATAAGGGTGTTTAACCAATCTTGTGCATCCAATAGGTGTGTTTGTGTCATTGGATGATCAATTAGGTCATTTACGTCCTCCCTAGGCTTATTCTTGTCCAATTAGGGTTTTCAACCAATCTTGTGCATCCAATAACTTTGTTTGTGTCATTGAATTAATATTTAGTTCATTTTCGTCCTCCCTACATATTCTTGTCCGATTAGGGTTTTTAACCAATCTTGTGTATCCAATAGGTGTGTTTGTGTCATTGGATGATCAATTAGGTCATTTTTGTCCTCCCTAGGCATATTCTTGTCCAATTAGGGTTTTTAACCAATCTTGTGCATCCAATAGTGTGTTTGTGTCATTGGATGATCAATTAGGTCATTTTCGTCCTCCCTAAGCTTATTCTTGTCCAATTAGGGTTTTTAACCAATCTTCTGCATCCAATAAGTTGAGTTGTGTCATTGGATTAACATTTAGGTCATTTTCGTCCTCCCTAGGCTTATTCTTGTCCAATTAGGGTTTTTAACCAATCTTGTGCATCCAATAGGTGTGTTTGTGTCATTGGATGATCAATTAGGTCATTTTCGTCCTCCCTAGGCTTATTCTTGTCCAATTAGGGTTTTTAACTAATCTTGTGCATCCGATAAGTTTGTTTGTGTCATTGAATTAATATTTAGGTCCTTTTCGTCCTCCCTAGGCATTTTTGTCCAATGATCAATTAGGTCATTTTTGTCCTCCCTAGGCATATTCTTGTCCAATTATGGTTTTTAACCAATCTTGTGCATCCAATAGTGTGTTTGTGTCATTGGATGATCAATTAGGTCATTTACGTCCTCCCTAGGCTTATTCTTGTCCAATTAGGGTTTTCAACCAATCTTGTGCATCCAATAACTTTGTTTGTGTCATTGAATTAATATTTAGGTCATTTTCGTCCTCCCTAGGCATATTCTTGTCCAATTAGGGTTTTTAACCAATCTTGTGCATCCAATAGGTGTGTTTGTGTCATTGGATGATCAATTAGGTCATTTTCGTCCTCCCTAGGCTTATTCTTGTCCTATTAGGGTTTTTAACCAATCGTGTGCATCCAATAGGTGTGTTTGTGTCATTGGATGATCAATTAGGTCATTTTCATCCTCCCTAGGCATATTCTTGTCCAATTAGGGTTTTTAACCAATCTTGTGTATCCAATAGGTGTGTTTGTGTCATTGGATGATCAATTAGGTCATTTTCGTCCTCCCTAGGCATATTCTTGTCCAATTAGGGTTTTTAGCGAATCTTGTGCATCCAATAGGTGTGTTTGTGTCATTGGATGATCAATTAGGTCATTTACGTCCTCCCTAGGCTTATTCTTGTCCAATTAGGGTTTTCAACCAATCTTGTGCATCCAATAACTTTGTTTGTGTCATTGAATTAATATTTAGGTCATTTTCGTCCTCCCTAGGCTTATTCTTGTCCAATTAGGGTTTTTAACCAATCTTGTGCTTCCAATAGGTGTGTTTGTGTCATTGGATGATCAATTAGGTCATTTTCGTCCTCCCTAGGCTTATTCTTGCCCAATAGGGTTTTTAACCAATCTTGTGCATCCAATAAGTTGAGTTGTGTCATTGGATTAACATTTAGGTCATTTTCGTCCTCCCTAGGCTTATTCTTGTCCAATTAGGGTTTTTAACCAATATTGTGCATCCAATAGGTGTGTTTGTGTCATTGGATGATCAATTAGGTCATTTTCGTCCTCCCTAGGCTTATTCTTGCCCAATTAGGGTTTTTAACTAATCTTGTCCATCCAATAAGTTGAGTTGTCTCGTTGGATTAACATTTAGGTCATTTTCGTCCTCCCTAGGCTTATTCTTTTCCAATTAGGGTTTTTAACCAATCTTGTGCATCCAATAAGTTTGTTTGTGTCATTGGATGATCAATTAGGTCATTTTCGTCCTCCCTAGGCATATTCTTGTCCAACTAGGGTTTTGAACCAATCTTGTGCATCCAATAGGTGTGTTTGTGTCATTGGATGATCAATTAGGTCATTTTCGTCCTCCCTAGGTTATTTTTTGCCCAATTAGGGTTTTTAACTAATCTTGTCCATCCAATAAGTTGAGTTGTGTCATTGGATTAACATTTACGTCATTTTCTTCCTCCCTAGGCTTATTCTTGTCCAATTAGGGTTTTTAACCAATCTTGTGCATCCAATAGGTGTGTTTGTGTCATTGGATGATCAATTAGGTCATTTTCGTCCTCCCTAGGCTTATTCTTGCCCAATTAGGGTTTTTAACTAATCTTGTCCATCCAATAAGTTGAGTTGTCTCGTTGGATTAACATTTAGGTCATTTTCGTCCTCCCTAGGCTTATTCTTGTCCAATTAGGGTTTTTAACCAATCTTGTGCATCCAAGAAGTTTGTTTGTGTCATTGGATGATCAATTAGGTCATTTTCGTCCTCCCTAGGCATATTCTTGTCCAACTAGGGTTTTGAACCAATCTTGTGCATCCAATAGGTGTGTTTGTGTCATTGGATGATCAATTAGGTCATTTTCGTCCTCCCTAGGCTTATTCTTGTCCAATTAGGGTTTTTAACCAATCTTGTGCATCCAATAAGTTCATTTGTGTCATTGGATTAACATTTAGATCATTTTCGTCCTCCCTAGGCATATTCTTGTCCAATTAGAGTTTTAGACCAATCTTGTACATCCAATAGGTGTGTTTGTGTCATTGGATGATCAATTAGGTTATTTTCGTCCTCCCTAGGCTTATTCTTGTCCAATTAGGGTTTTTAACTAATCTTGTGCATCAAATAAGTTCATTTGTGTCATTGGATGATCAATTAGGTCATTTTCGTCCTCCCTAGGCATATTCTTGTCCAATTATGGTTTTTAACCAATCTTGTGCATCCAATAGGTGTGTTTGTGTCATTGGATGATCAATTAGGTCATTTTCGTCCTCCCTAGGCTTATTCTTGTCCAATTAGGGTTTTTAACCAATCTTGTGCATCCAATAGGTGTGTTTGTGTCATTGGATGATCAATTAGGTCATTTTCGTCCTCCCTAGGCTTATTCTTGTCCAATTAGGGTTTTTAACCAATCTTGTGCATCCGATAAGTTTGTTTGTGTCATTGAATTAATATTTAGGTCATTTTCGTCCTCCCTAGGCATATTCTTGTCCAATTTGGGTTTTTAACCAATCTTGTGCATCCAATAGGTGTGTTTGTGTCATTGGATGATCAATTAGGTAATTTTCGTCCTCCCTAGGCATATTCTTGTCCAATTAGGGTTTTTAACCAAACTTTTGTATCCAATAAGTTGAGTTGTGTCATTGGATTAACATTTAGGTCATTTTCGTCCTCCCTAGGCTTATTCTTGTCCAATTAGGGTTTTTAACCAATCTTGTGCATCCAATAGGTGTGTTTGTGTCATTGGATGATCAATTAGGTCATTTTCGTCCTCCCTAGGCTAATTCTTGCCCAATAGGGTTTTTAACCAATCTTGTGCATCCAATAAGTTGAGTTGTGTCATTGGATTAACATTTAGGTCATTTTCGTCCTCCCTAGGCTTATTCTTGTCCAATTAGGGTTTTTAACCAATCTTGTGCATCCAATAGGTGTGTTTGTGTCATTGGATGATCAATTAGGTCATTTTCGTCCTCCCTAGGCATATTCTTGTCCAATTAGGGTTTTTAACCAATCTTGTGCATCTAATAGGTGTGTTTGTGGCAATGGATGATCAATTAGGTCATTTTCGTCCTTCCTAGTCTTATTCTTGTCCAATTAGGGTTTTTAACCAATCTTGTGCATCCAATAGGTGTGTTTGTGTCATTGGATGATCAATTAGGTCATTTTCTTCCTCCCTAGGCTTATTCTTGTCCAATTAGGGTTTTTAACCAATCTTGTGCATCCAATAAGTTCATTTGTGTCATTGGATGATCAATTAGGTAATTTTCGTCCTCCCTAGGCTTATTCTTGTCCAATTAGGGTTTTTAACCAATCTTGTGCATCCAATAAGTTGAGTTGTGTCATTGGATTAACATTTAGGTCATTTTCGTCCTCCCTAGGCTTATTCTTGTCCAATTAGGGTTTTTAACCAATCTTGTGCATCCAATAGGTGTGTTTGTGTCATTGGATGATCAATTAGGTCATTTTCGTCCTCCCTAGGCATATTCTTGTCAAATTAGGGTTTTTAACCAATCTTGTGCATCCAATAAGTTGAGTTGTGTCATTGGATTAACATTTAGGTCATTTTCGTCATCCCTAGGCTTATTCTTGTCTAATTAGGGTTTTTAACCAATCTTGTGCATCCAATAGGTGTGTTTGTGCCATTGGATGATCAATTAGGTCATTTTCGTCCTCCATAGGCTTATTCTTGCCCAATTAGGGTTTTTAACCAATCTTGTGCATCCAATAAGTTGAGTTGTGTCATTGGATTAACATTTAGGTCATTTTCGTCCTCCCTAGGCTTATTCTTGTCCAATTAGGGTTTTTAACCAATCTTGTGCATCCAATAGGTGTGTTTGTGTCATTGGATGATCAATTAGGTCATTTTCGTCCTCCCTAGGCTTATTCTTGTGCAATTAGGATTTTTAACCAATCTTGTGCATGCAATAAGTTCATTTGTGTCATTGAATGATCAATTAGGTCATTTTCGTCCTCCCTAGGCTTATTCTTGTCCAATTAGGGTTTTTAACCAATCTTGTGCATCCAATAGGTGTGTTTGTGTCATTGGATGATCAATTAGGTCATTTTCGTCCTCCCTAGGCTTATTCTTGCCCAATTAGGGTTTTTAACCAATCTTGTGCATCCAATAGGTGTGTTTGTGTCATTGGATGATCAATTAGGTCATTTTCGTCCTCCCTAGACTTATTCTTGTCCAATTAGGGTTTTTAACCAATCTTGTGCATCCAATAACTTTGCTTGTGTCATTGAATTAATATTTAGGTCATTTTCGTCCTCCCTAGGCATATTCTTGTCCAATTAGGGTTTTTAACCAATCTTGTGCATCCAATAGGTGTGTTTGTGTCATTGGATGATCAATTAGGTCATTTTCGTCCTCCCTAGGCTTATTCTTGTCCAATTAGGGTTTTTAACAAATCTTGTGCATCCAATAAGTTCATTTGTGTCATTGGATGATCAATTAGGTCATTTTCGTCCTCCCTAGGCATATTCTTGTCCAATTAGGGTTTTTAACCAATCTTGTGCATCCAATAGGTGTATTTGTGTCATTGGATGATCAATTAGGTTATTTTCGTCGTTCCTAGGCTTACTCTTGTCCAATTAGGGTTTTTAACCAATGTTGTGCATCCCATAAGTTCATTTGTGTCATTGGATTAACATTTAGGTCATTTTCGTCCTCCTTAGACATATTCTTGTCCAATTAGGGTTTTTAACCAATCTTGTGCATCCAATAACTTTGTTTGTGTCATTGAATTAATATTTAGGTCATTTTCGTCCTCCCTAGGCATATTCTTGTCCAATTAGGGTTTTTAACCAATCTTGTGCATCCAATAGGTGTGTTTGTGTCATTGGATGATCAATTAGGTCATTTTCGTCCTCCCTAGGCTTATTCTTGTCCAATTAGGGTTTTTAACCAATCTTGTTCATCCAATAGGTGTGTTTGTGTCAATGGATGATCAATTAGGTCGTTTTCGTCGTCCCTAGGCTTATTCATGTCCAATTAGGGTTTTTAACCAATCTTGTGCATCCAATAGGTGTGTTTGTGTCATTGGATGATCAATTAGGTCATTTTCGTCCTACCTAGACTTATTCTTGTCAAATTAGGGTTTTTAATCAATCTTGTGCATCCAATAACTTTGTTTGTGTCATTGAATTAATATTTAGGTCATTTTCGTCCTCCCTAGGCATATTCTTGTCCAATTAGGGTTTTTAACCAATCTTGTGCATCCAATAGGTGTGTTTGTGTCATTGGATGATCAATTAGGTCATTTTCGTCCTCCCTAGGCTTATTCTTGTCCAATTAGGGTTTTTAACCAATCTTGTGCATCCAATAAGTTTGTTTGTTTCATTGAATTAATATTTAGGTTATTTTCGTCCTCCCTAGGCATATTCTTGTCCAATTAGGGTTTTTAACCAATCTTGTGCATCCAATAGTAGTGTTTGTGTCATTGGATGATCAATTAGGTCATTTTCGTCCTCCCTAGGCTTATTCTTGTCCAATTAGGGTTTTTAACCAATCTTGTGCATCCAATATGTTGATTTGTGTCATTGGATTAACATTTAGGTCATTTTCGTCCTCCCTAGGCTTATTCTTGTCCAATTAGGGTTTTTAACCAATCTTGTGCATCCAATAGGTGTGTTTGTGTCATTGGATGATCAATTAGGCCATTTTCGTCCTCCTTATGCTTATTCTTGTCCAATTAGGGTTTTTAACCAATGTTGTGCATCCAATAACTTTGTTTCTGTCATTGAATTAATATTTATGTCATTTTCGTCCTCCCTAGGCTTATTCTTGTCCAATTAGGGTTTTTAACCAATCTTGTGCATCCAATAAGTTGAGTTGTGTCATTGGATTAACATTTAGGTCATATTCGTCCTCCCTAGGCTTATTCTTGTCCAATTAGGGTTTTTAACCAATCTTGTGCATCCAATAAGCTCTTTTGTGTCATTGGATTAACATTTAGGTCATTTTCGTCCTCCCTAGGCATATTCTTGTCCAATTAGGGTTTTTAACCAATCTTGTGCTTCCAATAGGTGTGTTTGTGTCATTGGATGATCAATTAGGTCATTTTTGTCCTCCCTAGGCTTATTCTTGTCCAATTAGGGTTTTTAACCAATCTTGTGCATCCAATAAGTTGAGTTGTGTCATTGGATTAACATTTAGGTCATTTTCGTCCTCCGTAGCCTTTTTCTTGTCCAATTAGGGTTTTTAACCAATCTTGTGCATCCAATAAGTTGAGTTGTGTCATTGGATTAACATTTAGGTCATTTTCGTCCTCCCTAGGCTTATTCTTGTCCAATTAGGGTTTTTAACCAATCTTGTGCATCCAATAGGTGTGTTTGTGTCATTAGATTATCAATTAGGTCATTTTCGTCCTCCCTAGGCTTATTCTTGTCCAATTAGGGTTTATAACCAATCTTGTGTATCCAATAACTTTGTTTGTGTCATTGAATTAATATTTAGGTCATTTTCGTCCTCCCTAGGCATATTCTTGTCCAATTAGGGTTTTTAACCAATCTTGTGCATCCAATAGGTGTGTTTGTGTCATTGGATGATCAATTAGGTCATTTTCGTCCTCCCTAGGCTTATTCTTGTCCAATTAGGGTTTTTAACCAATCTTGTGCATCCAATAAGTTTATTTGTGTCATTGGATTAACATTTAGGTCATTTTCGTCCTCAATAGGCATATTCTTGTCCAATTAGGGTTTTTAACCAATCTTGTGCATCCAATAGGTGTGTTTGTGTCATTGGATGACCAATTAGGTCATTTTCGTCCTCCTTAGGCTTATTCTTGTCCAATTAGGGTTTTTAACCAATCTTGTGCATCCAATAGGTGTGTTTGTGTCATTGGATGATCAATTAGGTCATTTTCGTCCTCCCTAGGCATATTCTTGTCCAATTAGGGTTTTTAACCAATCTTGTGCATCCAATAGGTGTGGATGTGTCATTGGATGATCAATTAGGTCATTTTCGTCCTCCCTATGCTTACTCTTGTCCAATTAGGGTTTTTAACCAATCTTGTGCTTCCAATAGGTGTGTTTGTGTCATTTGATGATCAGTTAGGTCATTTTTGTCCTCCCTAGGCTTATTCTTGTCCAATTAGGGTTTTTAACCAATCTTGTGCATCCAATAAGTTCATTTGTGTCATTGGATTAACATTTAGGTCATATCCGTCCTCCCTAGGCATATTCTTGTCCAATTAGGGTTTTTAACCAATCTTGTGCTTCCAATAAGTTGAGTTGTGTCATTGGATTAACATTTAGGTCATTTTCGTCCTCCCTAGGCTTATTCTTGTCCAATTAGGGTTTTTAACCAATCTTGTGCATCCAATAAGTTGAGTTGTGTCATTGGATTAACATTTAGGTCATTTTCGTCCTCCCTAGGCTTATTCTTGTCCAATTAGGGTTTTTAACCAATCATGTGCATCCAATAAGTTTGTTTGTGTCATTGAATGATCAATTAGGTAATTTTCGTCCTCCCTAGGCTTATTCTTGTCCAATTAGGGTTTTTAACCAATCTTGTGCATCCTATAAGTTGAGTTGTGTCATTGGATTAACATTTAGGTCATTTTCGTCCTCCCTAGGCTTATTCTTGTCCAATTAGGGTTTTTAACCAATCTTGTGCATCCAATAAGTTGAGTTGTGTCATTGGATTAACATTTAGGTCATTTTCGTCCTCCCTAGGCTTATTCTTGTCCAATTAGGGTTTTTAACCAATTTTGTGCGTCCAATAAGTTCATTTGTGTTATTGGATTAACATTTAGGTCATATTCGTCCTCCCTAGGCATATTCTTGTCCAATTAGGGTTTTTAACCAATCTTGTGCATCCAATAGGTGTGTTTGTGTCATTGGATGATCAATAAGGTCATTTTCGTCCTCCCTAGGCTTATTCTTGTCCAATTAGGGTTTTTAACCAATCTTGTGCATCCAATAGGTGTGTTTGTGTCATTGGATGATAAATTAGGTCATTTTCGTCCTCCCTAAGCATATTCTTGTCCAATTAGGGTTTTTAACCAATCTTGTGCATCCAATAGGTGTGTTTGTGTCATTGGATGATCAATTAGGTTATTTTTGTCCTCCCTAGGCTTATTCTTGTCCAATTAGGGTTTTTAACCAATCTTGTGCATCCAATAAGTTGAGTTGTGTCATTGGATTAACATTTAGGTCATTTTCGTCCTCCCTAGGCTTATTCTTGTCTAATTAGGGTTTTTAACCAATCTTGTGCATCCAATAGGTGTGTTTGTGTCATTGGATGATCAATTAGGTCATTTTCGTCCTCCCTAGGCTTATTCTTGCCCAATTAGGGTTTTTAACCAATCTTGTGCATCCAATAAGTTGAGTTATGTGATTGGATTAACATTTAGGTCATTTTTGTCCTCCCTAGGCTTATTCTTGTCCAATTAGGGTTTTTAACTAATCTTGTGCATCCGATAAGTTTGTTTGTGTCATTGAATTAATATTTAGGTCATTTTCGTCCTCCCTAGGCTTATTCTTGTCCCATTAGGGTTTTTAACCGATCTTGTGCATCCAATAGGTGTGTTTGTGTCATTGGATGATCAATTAGGTTATTTTCTTCCTCCCTAGGCATATTCTTGTCCGATTAGGGTTTTTAACCAATCTTGTGCTTCCAATAGATGTGTTTGTGTCATTGGATGATCAATTAGGTCATTTTCGTCCTCCTTAGGCATATTCTTGTCCAATTAGGGTTTTTAACTAATCTTGTGCATCCAATAGGTGTGTTTGTGTCATTGGATGATCAATTAGGTTATTTTTGTCCTCCCTAGGCTTATTCTTGTCCAATTAGGGTTTTTAACTAATCTTGTGCATCCAATAAGTTCATTTGTGTCATTGGATGATCAATTAGGTCATTTTCGTCCTCCCTAGGCTTATTCTTGTCCAATTAGGGTTTTTAACCAGTCTTGTGCATCCAATAGGTGTGTTTGTGTCATTGGATGATCAATTAGGTCATTTTCGTCCTCCCTAGGCATATTCTTGTCTGATTAGTGTTTTTAACCAATCTTGTGTATCCAATAGGTGTGTTTGTGTCATTGGATGATCAATTAGGTCATTTTCGTCCTCCCTAGGCATATTCTTGTCCAATTAGGTTTTTTAACGAATCTTGTGCATCCAATAGGTGTGTTTGTGTCAATTTATGATCAATTAGTTCATTTTCGTCCTCCCTAGGCTTATTCTTGTCCAATTAGGGTTTTTAACCAATCTTGTGCATCCAATAAGTTGAGTTGTGTCATTGGATTAACATTTAGGTCATTTTCGTCCTCCCTAGGCTTATTCTTGTCTAATTAGGGTTTTTAACCAATCTTGTGCATCCAATAGGTGTGTTTGTGTCATTGGATGATCAATTAGGTCATTTTCGTCCTCCCTAGGCTTATTCTTGCCCAATAGGGTTTTTAACCAATCTTGTGCATCCAATAAGTTGAGTTGTGTCATTGGATTAACATTTAGGTCATTTTCGTCCTCCCTAGGCTTATTCTTGTCCAATTCGGGTTTTTAACCAATCTTGTGCATCCAATAGGTGTGTTTGTGTCATTGGATGATCAATTAGGTCATTTTCGTCCTCCCTTGGCTTATTCTTGTCCAATTAGGGTTTTAGATCAATCTTGTGCATCCAATAGGTGTGTTTGTGTCATTGGATGATCAATTAGGTCATTTTCGTCCTCCCTAGGCTTATTCTTGTCCTATTATGGTTTTTAACTAATCTTGTGCATCCGATAAGTTTGTTTGTGTCATTGAGTTAATATTTAGGTCATTTTCGTCCTCCCTAGGCATATTCTTGTCCAATTAGGGTTTTTAACCAATCTTGTGCATCCAATAGGTGTGTTTGTGTCATTGGATGATCAATTAGGTCATTTACGTCCTCCCTAGGCTTATTCTTGTCCAATTAGGGTTTTCAACCAATCTTGTGCATCCAATAAGTTCATTTGTGTCATTGGATTAACATTTAGGTCATTTTCGTCCTCCCTAGGCATATTCTTGTCCAATTAGAGTTTTAGACCAATCTTGTCCATCCAATAGGTGTGTTTGTGTCATTGGATGATCAATTAGGTCATTTTCGTCCTCCCTAGGCTTATTCTTGTCCAATTAGGGTTTTTAACCAATCTTGTGCATCCGAGAAGTTTGTTTGTGTCATTAAATTAATATTTAGGTCATTTTCGTCCTCCCTAGGCATATTCTTGTCCAATTAGGGTTTTTAACCAATCTTGTGCATCCAATAGGTGTGTTTGTGTCATTGGATGATCAATTAGGTCATTTACGTCCTCCATAGGCTTATTCTTGTCCAATTAGGGTTTTTAACCAATCTTGTGCATCCAATAACTTTGTTTGTGTCATTGAATTAATATTTAGGTCATTTTCGTCCTCCCTAGGCGTATTCTTGTCCAATTAGGGTTTTTAACCAATTTTGTGCATCTAATAGGTGTGTTTGTGTCATTGGATGATCAATTAGGTCATTTTCGTCCTCCCTAGGCTTATTCTTGTCCAATTAGGGTTTTTAACCAATCTTATGCATCCAATAAGTTGAGTTGTGTCATTGAATTAACATTTAGGTCATTTTCGTCCTCCCTAAGCATATTCTTGTCCAATTAGGGTTTTTAACCAATCTTGTGTATCCGATAGGTGTGTTTGTGTCATTGGATGATCAATTAGGTCATTTTCGTCCTCCCTAGGCTTATTCTTGTCCAATTAGGGTTTTTAACCAATCTTGTGCATCCAATAGGTGTGTTTGTGTCATTGGATGATCAATTAGGTCATTTTCGTCCTCCCTAGGCTTATTCTTGTCCAATTAGGGTTTTTAACCAATCTTGTGCATCCAATAGGTGTGTTTGTGTCATTGGATGATCAATTAGGTCATTTTCGTCCTTTCTATGCTTATTTTTGTCCAATTAGGGTTTTTAAGCAATCTTGTGCATCCAATAAGTTCATTTGTGTCATTGGATGATCAATTAGGTCATTTTCGTCCTCCCTAGGCATATTCTTGTCCAACTAGGGTTTCTAACCAATCTTGTGCTTCCAATAGATGTGTTTGTGTCATTGGATGATCAATTAGGTCATTTTCGTCCTCCCTAGGCTTATTCTTGTCCAATTAGGGTTTTTAACCAATCTTGTGCATCCAATAGGTGTGTTTGTGTCATTGGATGATCAATTAGGTCATTTTCGTCCTCCCTAGGCTTATTCTTGTCCAATTAGGGTTTTTAACCAATCTTGTGCATCCAATAGGTGTGTTTGTGTCATTGGATGATCAATTAGGTCATTTTCGTCCTCCCTAGGCATATTCTTGTCCAATTAGGGTTTTTAACCAATCTTGTGCATCCAATAGGTGTGTTTGTGTCATTGGATGATCAATTAGGTCATTTTCGTCCTCCCTAGGCATATTCTTGTCCAATTAGGGTTTTTAACGAATCTTGTGAATCCAATATGTGTGATTGTGTCATTGGATGATCAATTAGGTCATTTTCGTCCTCCCTAGGCATATTCTTGTCCAATTAGTGTTTTTAAACAATCTTGTGCATCCAATAGGTGTGTTTGTGGCAATGGATGATCAATTAGGTCATTTTCGTCCTCCCTAGGCTTATTCTTGTCCAATTAGGGTTTTTAACCAATCTTGTGCATCCAATAGGTGTGTTTGTGTCATTGGATGATCAATTAGGTCATTTTCGTCCTCCCTAGGCTTATTCTTGTCCAATTAGGGTTTTTAACCAATCTTGTGCATCCAATAGGTGTGTTTGTGTCATTGGATGATCAATTAGGTTATTTTCGTCCTCCCTAGGCTTATTCTTGTCCAATTAGGGTTTTTAACCAATCTTGTGCATCTAATAAGTTGAGTTTTGCAATTGGAATAACATTTAGGTCATTTTCGTCCTCCCTAGGCATATTCTTGTCCAATTAGGGTTTTTAACCAATCTTGTGTATCCAATAGGTGTGTTTGTGTCATTGGATGATCAATTAGGTCATTTTCGTCCTCCCTAGGCTTATTCTTGTCCAATTAGGGTTTTTAACCAATCTTGTGCATCCAATAGGTGTGTTTGTGTCATTGGATGATCAATTAGGTCATTTTCGTCCTCCCTAAGCTTATTCTTGTGCAATTAGGGTTTTTAACCAATCTTGTGAATCCAATAACTTTGTTTGTGTCATTGAATTAATATTGAGGTCATTTTCGTCCTCCCTAGGCATATTCTTGTCCAATTAGGGTTTTTAACCAATCTTGTGCATCCAATAGGTGTGTTTGTTTCATTTGATGATCAATTAGGTCATTTTCGTCTTCCTTGGACTTATTCTTGTCTAATTAGGGTTTTTAACCAATCTTGTGGATCCAATAGGTGTGTTTGTGTCAATGGATGATCAATTAGGTCATTTTCGTCCTCCCTAGGCTTATTCTTGTCCAATTAGGGTTTTTAACCAATCTTGTGCATCCAATAAGTTGAGTTGTTTCATTGGATTAACATTTAGGTCATTTTCGTCCTCCCTAGGCTTATTCTTGTCCAATTAGGGTTTTTAACCAATCTTGTGCATCCAATAGGTGTGTTTGTGTCATTGGATGATCAATTAGGTCATTTTCGTACTCCCTTGGCTTATTCTTGTCCAATTAGGGTTTTTAACCAATCTTGTGCATCCAATAGGTGTGTTTGTGTCATTGGATGATCAATTAGGTCATTTTCGTCCTCCCTAGGCATATTCTTGTCCAATTAGGGTTTTTAACCAATCTTGTGCATCCAATAGGTGTGTTTGTGTCATTGGATGATCAATTAGGTCATTTTCGTCCTCCCTAGGCTTATTCTTGTCCAATTAGGGTTTTTAACCAATCTTGTGCATCCAATAGGTGTGTTTGTGTCATTGGATGATCAATTAGGTCATTTTCGTCCTCCCTAGGCCTATTCTTGCCCAATTAGGGTTTTTAACCAATCTTGTGAATCCAATAAGTTTGTTTGTGTCATTGAATTAATATTTAGGTCATTTTCGTCCTCCCTACGCATATTATTGTCCAATTAGGGTTTTTAACCAATCTTCTGCATCCAATAGGTGTGTTTGTGTCATTGGATGATCAATTAGGTCATTTTCGTCCTCCCTAGGCATATTCTTGTCCAATTAGGGTTTTTAACCAATCTTGTGCATCCAATAGGTGTGTTTGTGTCATTGGATGATCAATTAGGTCATTTTCGTCCTCCCTAGGCTTATTATTGTCCAATTAGGGTTTTAAACCAATCTTGTGCATCCAATAAGTTGAGTTGTGTCATTGGATCAACATTTATGTCATTTTCGTCCTCCCTAGGCTTATTCTTGTCCAATTAGGGTTTTTAACCAATCTTGTGCGTCCAATACGTTCATTTGTGTCATTGGATTAACATTTAGGTCATTTTCGTCCTCCCTAGGCATATTCTGGTCCAATTAGAGTTTTAGACCAATCTTGTGCATCCAATAGGTGTGTTTGTGTCATTGGATGATCAATTAGGATATTTTAGTCCTCCCTAGGCTTATTCTTGTCCAATTAGGGTTTTTAACTAATCTTGTGCATCCAATAAGTTCATTTGTGTCATTGGATGATCAATTAGGTCATTTTCGTCCTCCCTAGGCATATTCTTGTCCAATTAGGGTTTTTAACCAATCTTGTGCATCCAATAGGTGTGTTTGTGTCATTGGATGATCAATTAGGTCATTTTCGTCCTCCCTAGGCTTATTCTTATCCAATTAGGGTTTTTAACCAATCTTTTGCTTCCAATAAGTTGAGTTGTGTCATTGGATTAACATTTAGGTCATTTTCGTCCTCCCTAGGCTTATTCTTGTCCAATTAGGGTTTTTAACCAATCTTGTGCATCCAATACGTTCATTTGTGTCATTGGATTAACATTTAGGTCATTTTCGTCCTCCTTAGGCATATTCTTGTCCAATTTGAGTTTTAGACCAATCTTGTGCATCCAATAGGTGTGTTTGTGTCATTGGATGATCAATTAGGTTATTTTCGTCCTCCCTAGGCTTATTCTTGTCCAATTAGGGTTTTTAACTAACCTTGTGCATCCAATAAGTTCATTTGTGTCATTCGAAGATCAATTAGGTCATTTTCGTCCTCCCTAGGCATATTCTTGTCCAATTAGGGTTTTTAACCAATCTTGTGCATCCAATAGGTGTGTTTGTGTCATTGGATGATCAATTAGGTCATTTTCGTCCTCCCTAGGCTTATTCTTGTCCAATTAGGGTTTTTAACCGATCATGTGCATCCAATAGGTGTGTTTGTGTTATTGGATGATCAATTAGGTCATTTTCGTCCTCCCTAGGCTTATTCTTGTCCAATTAGGGTTTTTAACTAATCTTGTACATCCAATAAGTTCATTTGTGTCATTCGAAGATCAATTAGGTCATTTTCGTCCTCCCTAGGCATATTCTTGTCCAATTAGGGTTTTTAACCAATCTTGTGCATCCAATAGGTGTGTTTGTGTCATTGGATGATCAATTAGGTCATTTTCGTCCTCCCTAGGCTTATTCTTGTCCAATTAGGGTTTTTAAGCGATCTTGTGCATCCAATAGGTGTGTTTGTGTCATTGGATGATCAATTAGGTCATTTTCGTCCTCCCTAGGCATATTCTTGTCCAATACGGGTTTTAACCAATCTTGTGCATCCAATAGGTGTGTTTGTGTCATTGGATGATCAATTAGGTCATTTTCGTCCTCCCTAGGCATATTCTTGTCCAATTAGGGTTTTTAACCAATCTTGTGCATCCAATAGGTGTGTTTGTGTCATTGGATGATCAATTAGGTCATTTTCGTCCTCCCTAGGCTTATTCTTGTCCAATTATGGTTTTTAACCAATCTTGTACATCTAATAAGTTCAATTGTGTCATTGGATTAACATTTAGGTCATTTTCGTCCTCCCTAGGCATATTCTTGTCCAATTAGGGTTTTTAACCAATCTTGTGCATCCAATAGGTGTGTTTGTGTCATTGGATGATCAATTAGGTCATTTTCGTCCTCCCTAGGCTTATTCTTGTCCAATTAGGGTTTTTAACCAATCTTGTACATCCAATAAGTTTATTTGTGTCATTGGATTAACAGTTAGGTCATTTTCGTCCTCCCTAGGCATATTCTTGTCCAATTAGGGTTTTTAACCAATCTTGTGCTTCCAATAGGTGTGTTTGTGTCATTGAATGATCAATTAGGTCATTTTCGTCCTCCCCAGGCTTATTCTTGTCCAATTAGAGTTTTTAACCAATCTTGTGTATCCAATAACTTTGTTTGTGTCATTGAATTAATATTTAGGTCATTTTCGTCCTCCCTAGGCATATTCTTGTCCAATTAGGGTTTTTAACCAATCTTGTGCATCCAATAGGTGTGTTTGTGTCATTGGATGATCAATTAGGTCATTTTCGTCCTCCCTAGGCTTATTCTTGTCCAATTAGGGTTTTTAACCAATCTTGTGCATCCAATAGGTGTGTTTGTGTCATTGGTTTAACATTTAGGTCATTTTCGTCCTCCCTAGGCTTATTCTTGTCCAATTAGGGTTTTGAACCAATCTTGTGCATCCAATAAGTTTGTTTGTGTCATTGAATTAATATTTAGGTCATTTTCGTCCTCCCTAGGCATATTCTTGTCCAATTAGGGTTTTTAACCAATCTTGTGCATCCAATAGGTGTGTTTGTGTCATTGGATGATCAATTAGGACATTTTCGTCCTCCCTAGGCTTATTTTTGTCAATTTAGGGCTTTTAACCAATCTTGTGCATCCAATAAGCTCATTTGTGTCATTGGATTAACATTTAGGTCATTTTCGTCCTCCCTAGGCATATTCTTGTCCAATTAGGGTTTTTAACCAATCTTGTGCTTCCAATAGGTGTGTTTGTGTCATTGGACGATGAATTAGGCCATTTTCGTCCTCCCTAGGCTTATTCTTGTCCAATTTGGGTTTTTAAGCAAACTTGTTCATCCAATAACTTTGTTTGTGTCATTGAATTAATATTTAGGTCATTTTCGTCCTCCCTAGGCATATTCTTGTCCAATTAGGGTTTTTAACCAATCTTGTGCATCCAATAGGTGTGTTTGTGTCATTGGATGATCAATTAGGTCATTTTCGTTCTCCCTAGGCTTATTCTTGTCCAATTAGGGTTTTTAACCAATCTTGTACATCCAATAAGTTCATTTGTGTCATTGGATTAACATTAAGGTCATTTTCGTCCTCCCTAGGCATATTCTTGTCCAATTAGGGTTTTTAACCAATCTTGTGCATCCAATAGGTGTGTTTGTGTCATTGGATGATCAATTAGGTCATTTTTGTCCTCCCTAGGCATATTCTTGTCCAATTAGGGTTTTTAACCAATCTTGTGCTTCCAATAGGTGTGTTTGTGTCATTGGATGATCAATTAGGTCATTTTGGTCCTCCCTAGGCTTATTCTTGTCCAATTATGGTTTTAAACCAATCTTGTGCATCGAATAGGTGTGTTTGTGTCATTGGATGATCAATTAGGTCATTTTCGTCCTCCCTAGGCTTATTGTTGTCGAATTAGGGTTTTTAACCAATCTTGTGCATCCAATAAGTTTGTTTGTGTCATTGAATTAATATTTAGGTCATTTTCGTCCTCCCTAGGCATATTCTTGTCCAATTAGGGTTTTTAACCAATCTTGTGCATCCAATAGGTGTGTTTGTGTCATTGGATGATCAATTAGGTCATTTTTGTCCTCCCTAGGCATATTCTTGTCCAATTAGGGTTTTTAACCAATCTTGTGCATCCAATAGGTATGTTTGTGTCATTGGATGATCAATTAGGTCATTTTTGTTCTCCCTAGGCATATTCTTGTCCAATTAGGGTTTTTAACCAATCTTGTGCATCCAATAAGTTGAGTTGTGTCATTGGATTAACATTTAGGTCATTTTCGTCCTCCCTAGGCTTATTCTTGTCCAATTAGGGTTTTTAACCAATCTTGTGCATCCAATTGGTGTGTTTGTATCATTGGATGATCAATTAGGTCATTTTCGTCCTCCCTAGGCTTATTCTTGTCCAATTAGGGTTTTTAACTAATCTTGTGCATCCGATAAGTTTGTTTGTGTCATTGAATTAATATTTAGGTCATTTTCGTCCTCCCTAGGCATATTCTTGTCCAATTAGGGTTTTTAACCAATCTTGTGCATCCAATAGGTGTGTTTGTGTCATTGGATGATCAATTAGGTCATTTACGCCCTCCCTAGGCTTATTCTTGTCCAATTAGGGTTTTCAACCAATCTTGTGCATCCAATAACTTTGTTTGTGTCATTGAATTAATATTTAGGTCATTTTCGTCCTCCCTAGGCATATTCTTGTCCAATTATGGTTTTTAACCAATCTTGTGTATCCAATAGGTGTGTTTGTGTCATTGGATGATCAATTAGGTCATTTTCGTCCTCCCTAGGCATATTCTTGTCCAATTAGGGTTTTTAACGAATCTTGTGCATCCAATAGGTGTGTTTGTGTCATTGGATGATCAATTAGGTCATTTACGTCCTCCCTAGGCTTATTCTTGTCCAATTAGGGTTTTCAACCAATCTTGTGCATCCAATAACTTTGTTTGTGTCATTGAATTAATATTTAGGTCATTTTCGTCCTCCCTATGCATATTCTTGTCCAATTAGGGTTTTTAACCAATCTTGTGCATCCAATAGGTGTGTTTGTGTCATTGGATGATCAATTAGGTCATTTTCGTCCTCCCTAGGCTTATTCTTGTCCAATTAGGGTTTTTAACCAATCTTGTGCATCCAATAGGTGTGTTTGTGTCATTGGATGATCAATTAGGTCATTTTCGTCCTCCCTAGGCATATTCTTGTCCGATTAGGGTTTTTAACCAACCTTGTGTATCCAATAGGTGTGTTTGTATCATTGGATGATCAATTAGGTCATTTTCGTCCACCCTAGGCATATTCTTGTCCGATTAGGGTTTTTAACCAATCTTGTGTATCCAATAGGTGTGTTTGTGTCATTGGATGATCAATTAGGTCATTTTCGTCCTCCCTAGGCTTATTCTTGCCCAATAGGGTTTTTAACCAATCTTGTGCATCCAATAAGTTGAGTTGTGTCATTGGATTAACATTTAGGTCATTTTCGTCCTCCCTAGGCTTATTCTTGTCCAATTAGGGTTTTTAACCAATCTTGTGCATCCAATAGGTGTGTTTGTGTCATTGGATGATCAATTAGGTCATTTTCGTCGTCCCTAGGCTTATTCTTGTCCAATTAGGGTTTTTAACCAATCTTGTGCATCCAATAAGTTGAGTTGTGTCATTGGATTAACATTTAGGTCATTTTCGTCCTCCCTAGGCTTATTCTTGTCCAATTAGGGTTTTTAACCAATCTTGTGCATCCAATAGGTGTGTTTGTGTTATTGGATGATCAATTAGGTCATTTTCGTCGTCCCTAGGCTTATTCTTGTCCAATTAGGGTTTTTAACCAATCTTGTGCATCCAATAAGTTCATTTGTGTCATTGGATTAACATTTAGGTCATTTTCATCTTCCCTAGGCATATTATTGTCCAATTAGGGTTTTTAACCAATCTTGTGCATCCAATAGGTGTGTTTGTTTCATTGGATGATCAATTAGGTTATTTTCGTCCTCCCAATGCTTATTCTTGTCCAATTATGGTTTTTAACTAATCTTGTACATCCAATAACTTCATTTGTGTCATTGGATGATCAATTAGGTCATATTTGTCCCCCCTAGGCATATTCTTGTCCAATTTGGGTTTTTAACCAATCTTGTGCATCCAATAGGTGTGTTTGTGTCATTGGATGATCAATTAGGTCATTTTCGTCCTCCCTAGGCTTATTCTTGTCCAATTAGGGTTTTTAACCGATCTTGTGAAATAAATAGGTGTGTTTGTGTCGTTGGATGATCAAATAGGTCATTTTCGTCCTCCCTAGGCATATTCTTGTCCAATTAGGGTTTTTAACCAATCTTGTGCATCCAATAGGTGTGTTTGTGTCATTGGATGATCAATTAGGTCATTTTCGTCCTCCCTAGGCTTATTCTTGTCCAATTAGGGTTTTTAACCAATCTTGTGCATCCAATCAGTTGAGTTGTGTCATTGGATTAACATTTAGGTCATTTTCGTCCTTTCTAGGCTTATTCTTGTCCAATTAGGATTTTTAACCAATCTTGTGCATCCAATAAGTTGAGTTGTGTTATTGGATTAACATTTAGGTCATTTTCGTTCTCCCTAGGCTTATTCTTGTCCAATTAGGGTTTTTAACCAATCTTGTGCATCCAATAAGTTCATTTGTGGCATTGGATTAACATTTAGGTCATTTTCGTCCTCCCTAGGCATATTCTTGTCCAATTAGGGTTTTTAACCAATCTTGTGCATTCAATAGGTGTGTTTGTGTCATTGGATGATCAATTAGGTCATTTTCGTCCTCCCTAGGCTTATTCTTGTCCAATTAGGGTTTTTAACCAATCTTGTGCATCCAATAAGTTCATTTGTGTTATTTGATGATCAATTAGGTCATTTTCGTCCTCCCTAGGCATATTCTTGTCCAACTAGGGTTTTTAACCAATCTTGTGCATCCAATAGGTGTGTTTGTGTCATTGGATGATCAATTAGGTCATTTTCGTCCTCCCTAGGCTTATTCTTGTCCAATTAGGGTTTTTAACCAATCTTGTGCATCCAATAAGTTGAGTTGTGTCATTGGATTAACATTTAGGTCATTTTCGTTCTCCCTAGGCATATTCTTGTCCAATTAGGGTTTTTAACCCATCTTGTGCATCGAATAAGTTCATTTGTGTTATTGGATTAACATTTAGGTCATATTCGTCCTCCCTAGGCATATTGTTGTCCAATTAGGGTTTTTAACCAATCTTGTGCATCCAATAGGTGTGTTTGTGTCATTGGATGATCAATTAGGTCATTTTCGTCCTCCCTAGGCTTATTCTTGTCCAATTAGGGTTTTTAACCAATCTTGTGCATCCAATAACTTTGTTTGTGTCATTGAATTAATATTTAGGTCATTTTCGTCCTCCCTAGGCATATTCTTGTCCAATTAGGGTTTTTAATCAATCTTGTGCACCCAATAGGTGTGTTTGTGTCATTGGATGATCAATTTGGTCATTTTCGTCCTCCATAGGCTTATTCTTGTCCAATTAGGGTTTTTAACCAATCTTGTGCATCCAATATGTGTGTTTTTGTCATTGGATAATAAATTAGGTCATTTTCTTCCTCCCCAGGCTTATTCTTGTCCAATTAGGGTTTTCAACCAATCTTGTGCATCCAATAGAAGTGTTTGTGTCATTGGATGATCAATTAGGTCATTTTCGTCCTCTCTAGGCTTATTCTTGTCCAATTAGTGTTTTTAACCAATCTTGTGCATCCAATAGGTGTGTTTGTGTCATTGGATGATCAATTAGGTCATTTTCGTCCTCCCTAGGCATATTCTTGTCCAGTTAGGGTTTTTAACCAATCTTGTGCATCCAATAGGTGTGTTTGTGTCATTGGATGATCAATTAGGTCATTTTCGTCCTCCCTAGGCTTATTCTTGTCCAATTAGGGTTTTTAACCAATCTTGTGCATCCAATAAGTTCATTTGTGTCATTGAATTAACATTTAGGTAATTTTCGTCCTCCCTAGGCATATTCTTGTTTAATTAGGGTTTTTAACCAATCTTGTGCATCCAATAGGTGTGTTTGTGTCATTGGATGATCAATTAGGTCATTTTCGTCCTCCCTAGGCTTATTCTTGTCCAATTAGGGTTTTTAACCAATCTTGTGCATCCAATAGGTGTGTTTGTGTCATTGGATGATCAATTAGGTCATTTTCGTCCTCCCTAGGCTTATTCTTGTCCAATTAGGGTTTTTAACCAATCTTGTGCATCCAATAAGTTTGTTTGTGTCATTGAATTAATATTTAGGTCATTTTCGTCCTCCCTATGCATATTCTTGTCCAGTTAGGGTTTTTAACCATTCTTGTGCATCCAATAGGTGTGTTTGTGTCATTGCATGATCAATTAGGTCATTTTCGTCCTCCCTAGGCATATTCTTGTCCAATTAGCGTTTTTTACCAATCTTGTGCATCCAATTAGTGTGTTTGTGGCAATGGACGATCAATTAGGTCATTTTCGTCCTCCCTAGGCATATTCTTGTCCAGTTAGGGTTTTTAACCAATCTTGTGCATCCAATAGGTGTGTTTGTGTCATTGCATGATCAATTAGGTCATTTTCGTCCTCCCTAGGCATATTCTTGTCCAATTAGGGTTTTTAACCAATCTTGTGCATCCAATAGGTGTGTTTGTGGCATTGGATGATCAATTAGGTCATTTTCGTCCTCCCTAGGCTTATTCTTATCCAATTAGGGTTTTTAACCAATCTTGTGCATCCAATAGGTGTGTTTGTGTCATTGGATGATCAATTAGGTCATTTTCGTCCTCCCTAGGCTTATTCTTGTCCAATTAGGGTTTTTAACCAATCTTGTGCATCCAATAACTTTGTTTGTGTCATTGAATTAATATTTAGGTCATTTTCGTCCTCCCTAGGCATATTCTTGTCCAATTAGGGTTTTTAACCAATCTTGTGCATCCAATAGGTGTGTTTGTGTCATTGGATGATCAATTAGGTCATTTTCGTCCTCCCTATGCATATTCATGTCCTATTAGGGTTTTTAACCAATCTTGTGCATCCAATAGGTGTGTTTGTGTCATTAGATGATCGATTAGGTCATTTTCGTCCTCCCTAGGCTTATTCTTGTCCAATTAGGGTTTTTAACCAAACTTGTGCATCCAATAAGTTCATTTGTGTCATTGGATTAACATTTAGGTCATTTTCGTCCTCCCTAGGCATATTCTTGTCCAATTAGGGTTTTTAACCAATCTTGTGCATCCAATAGGTGTGTTTGTGTCATTGGATGATCAATTAGGTTATTTTCGTCTTCCCTAAGCATATTCTTGTCCAATTAGGATTTTTAACTAATCTTGTGCATCCAATAAGTTCATTTGTGTAATTGGATGATCAATTAGGTCATTTTCGTCCTCCCTAGGCTTATTCTTGTCCAATTAGGGTTTTTAACCAATCTTGTGCATCCAATAGGTGTGTTTGTGTCATTGGATGATCAATTAGGTCATTTTCGTCCTCCCTAGGCTTATTCTTGTCCAATTAGGGTTTTTAACCAAACTTGTGCATCCAATAAGTTCATTTGTGTCATTGGATGATCAATTAGGTCATATTCGTCCTCCCTAGGCATATTCTTGTCCAACTAGGGTTTTTAACCAATCTTGTGCATCCAATAGGTGTGTTTGTGTCTTTGGATGATCAATTAGGTCATTTTCGTCCTCCCTAGGCTTATTCTTGTCCAATTAGGGTTTTTAACCAATCTTGTGCATCCAATAGGTGTGTTTGTGTCATTGGATGATCAATTAGGTCATTTTCGTCCTCCCTAGGCTTATTCTTGTCCAGTTAGGGTTTTTAACCAATCTTGTGCATCCAATAGGTGTGTTTGTGTCATTGGATTAACATTTAGGTCATTTTCGTCCTCTCTAGGCTTATTCTTGTCCAATTAGGGTTTTTAACCCATCTTGTGCATCCAATAAGTTTGTTTGTGTCATTGAATTAATATTTAGGTCATTTTCGTCCTCCCTAGGCATATTCTTGCGCAATTAGGATTTTTAACCAATCTTGTGCATCCAATAGGTGTGTTTGTGTCATTGGATGATCAATTAGGTCATTTTCGTCCTCCCTAGGTTAATTCTTGTCCAATTAGGGTTTTTAACCAATCTTGTGCATCCAATAAGTTTGTTTGTGTCATTGAATTAATATTTAGGTCATTTTCGTCCTCCCTAGGCATATTCTTGTCCAATTAGGGTTTTTAACCAATCTTGTGCATCCAATAGGTGTGTTTGTGTCATTGGATGATCAATTAGGTCATTTTCGTCCTCC
Organism: Cicer pinnatifidum; assembly: GCA_037974775.1. Taxonomy (NCBI): domain Eukaryota; kingdom Viridiplantae; phylum Streptophyta; class Magnoliopsida; order Fabales; family Fabaceae; genus Cicer; species Cicer pinnatifidum. The sequence goes on along the minus strand of JBBPBR010001157.1, from coordinate 82,744 downwards.
CTAGGCATATTCTTTTCCAGTTAGGGTTTTTAACCAATCTTGTGCATCCAATAGGTGTGTTTCTGTCATTGGATGATCAATTAGGTCATTTTCGTCATCCCTAGGCTTATTCTTGTCCAATTAGGGTTTTTAACCAATCTTGTGCATCCAATAGGTGTGTTTGTGTCATTGGATGATCAATTAGGTCATTTTCGTCCTCTCTAGGCTTATTCTTGTCCAATTAGGGTTTTTAACCAATCTTGTGCATCCAATAGGTGTGTTTGTGTCATTGGATGATCGATTAGGTCATTTTCGTCCTCTCTTGACTTATTCTTGTCAAATTAAGGTTTTTAACCAATCTTGTGCATCCAATAACTTTGTTTGTGTCATTGAATTAATATTTAGGTCATTTTCGTCCTCCCTAGGCATATTCTTGTCCAATTAGGGTTTTTAACCAATCTTGTGCATCCAATAGGTGTGTTTGTGTCATTGGATGATCAATTAGGTCATTTTTGTCCTCCCTAGGCTTATTCTTGTCCAATTAGGGTTTTTAACCAATCTTGTGCATCCAATAAGTTTGTTTGTGTCAATGGATGATCAGTTAGGTCATTTTCGTCCTCCCTAGGCATATTCTTGTCCAATTAGGGATTTTAACCAATCTTGTGCATCCGATAGTTGTGTTTGTGTCGTTGGATGATCAATTAGGTCATTTTCGTCCTCCCTAGGCTTATTCTTGTCCAATTAGGGTTTTTAACCAATCTTGTGCATCCAATAGGTGTGTTTGTGTCATTCGATGATCAATTAGGTCATTTTGGTCCTCTCTAGGCTTATTCTTGTCCAATTAGGGTTTTTAACCAATCTTGTGCATCCAATAAGTTTGTTTGTTTCATTGAATTAATATTAAGGTCATTTTCGTCCTCCCTAGGCATATTCTTGTCCAATTAGGGTTTTTAACCAATCTTGTGCATCCAATAGGTGTGTTTGTGTCATTGGATGATCAATTAGGTCATTTTTGTCCTCCCTAGGCATATTCTTGTCCAATTAGGGTTTTTAACCAATCTTGTGCTTCCAATAGGTGTGTTTGTGTCATTGGATGATCAAGTAGGTCATTTTGGTCCTCCCAGGGCTTATTCTTGTCCAATTAGGGTTTTTAACCAATCTTGTGCATCCAATAGGTGTGTTTGTGTCATTGGATGATCAATTAGGTCATTTTCGTCCTCCCTAGGCTTATTCTTGTCCAATTAGGGTTTTTAACCAATCTTGTGCATCCAATAAGTTTGTTTGTGTCATTGAATTAATATTTAGGTCCTTTTCGTCCTCCCTAGGCATATTCTTGTCCAATTAGGTTTTTTAACCAATCTTGTGCTTCCAATAGGTGTGTTAGTGTCATTGGATGATCAATTAGGTCATTTTGGTCCTCCCTAGGCTTATTCTTGTCCAATTAGGGTTTTTAACCAATCTTGTGCATCCAATAGGTGTGTTTGTGTCATTGGATGATCAATTAGGTCATTTTCGTCCTCCCTAGGCTTATTCTTGTCCAATTAGGGTTTTTAACCAATCTTGTGCATCCAATAAGTTTGTTTGTGTCATTGAATTAATATTTAGGTCATTTTCGTCCTCCCTAGGCATATTCTTGTCCAATTAGGGTTTTTAACCAATCTTGTGCATCCAATAGGTGTGTTTGTGTCATTGGATGTTCAATTAGGTCATTTTCGTCCTCCCTAGGTTTATTCTTGTCCAATTAGGGTTTTTAACCAATCTTGTGCATCCAATAACTTTGTTTGTGTCATTGAATTAATATTTAGGTCATTTTCGTCCTCCCTAGGCATATTCTTGTCCAATTAGGGTTTTTAACCAATCTTGTGCATCCAATAGGTGTGTTTGTGTCATTGGATGATCAATTAGGTCATTTTCGTCCTCCCTACGCTTATTGTTGTCCAATTAGGGTTTTTAACCAATCATGAGCATCCAATAGGTGTGTTTGGGTCATTGGATGATCAATTAGGTCATTTTCGTCCTCCCTAGGCATATTCTTGTCCAATTAGGGTTTTTAACCAATCTTGTGCATCCAATAGGTGTGTTTGTGTCATTGGATGATCAATTAGGTCATTTTCGTCCTCCCTAGGCATATTCTTGTCCAATTAGGGTTTTTAACCAATCTTGTGCATCCAATAGGTGTGTTTGTGTCATTGGATGATCAATTAGGTCATTTTCGTCCTCCCAAGGCATATTCTTGTCCAATTAGGGTTTTTAACCAATCTTGTGCATCCAATAGGTGTGTTTGTGTCATTGGATGATCAATTAGGTCATTTTCGTCCTCCCTAGGCATATTCTTGTCCTATTAGGGTTTTTAACCAATCTTGTGGATCCAATAAGTTTATTTGTGTCTTTGAATTAATATTTATGTCATTTTCGTCCTCCCCAGACATATTCTTGTCCAATTAGGATTTTTAACAAATCTTATGCATCCAATAGGTGTGTTTGTGTCAATGGATGATCAATTAGGTTATTTACGTCCTCCCTAGGCTTATTCTTGTCCAATTAAAGTTTTTAACCAATCTTGTGCATCCAATAACTTTGTTTGTGTCATTAAATTAATATTTAGGTCATTTTCGTCCTCCCTATGCATATTCTTGTCCAATTAGGGTTTTTAACCAATCTTGTGCATCCAATAGGTGTGTTTGTGTCATTGGATGATCAATTAGGTCATTTTCGTCCTCCCTAGGCTTATTCTTGTCCAATTAGGGTTTTTAACCAATCTTGTGCATCCAATAGGTGTGTTTGTATCATTTGATGATCAATTAGGTCATTTTCGTCCTCCCTAGGCTTATTCTTGTCCAATTAGGGTTTTTAACCAATCTTGTGCATCCAATAAGTTCATTTGTGTCATTGGATTAACATTTAGGTCATTTTCGTCTTCCATAGGCATATTCTTGTCCAATTAGGGTTTTTAACCAATCTTGTGCATCCAATAAGTGTGTTTGTGTCATTGGATGATCAATTAGGCCATTTTCGTCGTCCCTAGGCTTATTTTTGTCCAATTAGGGTTTTTAACCCATGATGTGCATCCAATAAGTTCGTTTTTGTCATTGAATTAACATTTAGGTGATATTCGTCCTCCCTAGGCATATTCTTGTTCAGTTAGGGTTTTTAACCAATCTTGTGCATCCAATAGGTGTGTTTGTGTCATTGGATGATCAATTAGGTCATTTTCGTCCTCCCTAGGCTTATTCTTGTCCAATTAGGGTTTTTAACCAATCTTGTGCATCCAATAAGTTTGTTTGTGTCATTGAATTAATATTTAGGTCATTTTCGTCCTCCCTAGGCATATTCTTGTCCAATTAGGGTTTTTAACCAATCTTGTGCATCCAATAGGTGTGTTTGTGTCATTGGATGATCAATTAGGTCATTTTCGTCCTCCCTAGGCTTATTCTTGTCCAATTAGGTTTTTTAACCAATCTTGTGCATCCAATAACTTTGTTTGTGTCATTAAATTAATATTTAGGTCATTTTCGTCCTCCTTAGGCATATTCTTGTCCAATTAGGGTTTTTAACCAATCTTGTGCATCCAATAGGTGTGTTTGTGTCATTGGATGATCAATTAGGTCATTTTCGTCCTCCCTACGCATATTCTTGTCCAATTAGGGTTTTTAACCAATCTTGTGCATCCAATAAGTGTGTTTGTGTCATTGGATGATCAATTAGGTCATTTTCGTCCTCCCTAGGCTTATTCTTGTGCAATTAGGGTTTTTAACCAATCTTGTGCATCCGATAAGTTTGTTTGTATCATTGAATTAATATTGAGGTCATTTTCGTCCTCCCTAGGCATATTCTTGTCCAATTAGGGTTTTTAACCAATCTTGTGCATCCAATAGGTGTGTTTGTGTCATTGGATGATCAATTAGGTCATTTTTGTCCTCCCTAGGCATATTCTTGTCCAATTAGGGTTTTTAACCAATCTTGTGCATCCAATAGGTGTGTTTGTGTCATTGGATGATCAATTAGGTCATTTTCGTCCTTTCTATGCTTATTCTTGTCCAATTAGGGTTTTAAACCAATCTTGTGCATCCAATAACTTTGTTTGTGTCATTGAATTAATATTTAGGTCATTTTCGTCCTCCCTAGGCATATTCTTGTCCAATTAGGGTTTTTAACCAATCTTGTGCATCCAATAGGTGTGTTTGTGTCATTGGATGATCAATTAGGTCATTTTCGTCCTCCCTAGGCATATTCTTGTCCAATTAGGGTTTTTAACCAATCTTGTGCATCCAATAGGTCTGTTTGTGTCATTGGATGATCAATTTAGGTCATTTTCGTTCTCCCTAGGCATATTCTTGTGCAATTAGGGTTTTTAACCAATCTTGTGCATCCAATAGGTGTGTTTGTGTCATTGGATGATCAATTAGGTCATTTTCGTCCTCCCTAGGCTTATTCTTGTCCAATTAGGGTTTTTAACCAATCTTGTGCATCCAATAGGTGTGTTTGTGTCATTGGATGATCAATTAGGTCATTTTCGTCCTCCCTAGGCTTATTCTTGTCCAATTAGGGTTTTTAACCAATCTTGTGCATCCAATAACTTTGTTTGTGTCATTGAATTAATATTTAGGTCATTTTCGTCCTCCCTAGGCATATTCTTGTCCAATTAGGGTTTTTAACCAATCTTGTGCATCCAATAGGTGTGTTTGTGTCATTGGATGATCAATTAGGTCATTTTCGTTCCCCCTAGGCTTATTCTTGTCCAATTAGGGTTTTTCACCAATCTTGTGCATCCAATAACTTTGTTTGTGTCATTGAATTAATATTTAGGTCATTTTCGTCCTCCCTAGGCATATTCTTGTCCAATTAGGGTTTTTAACCAATCTTGTGCATCCAATAGGTGTGTTTGTGTCATTGGATGATCAATTAGGTCATTTTCGTCCTCCCTAGGCTTATTCTTGTCCAATTAGGGTTTTTAACCAATCTTGTGCATCCAATAACTTTGTTTGTGTCATTGAATTAATATTTAGGTCATTTTCGTCCTCCCTAGGCATATTCTTGTCCAATTAGGGTTTTTAACCAATCTTGTGCATCCAATAGGTGTGTTTGTGTCATTGGATGATCAATTAGGTCATTTTCGTCCTCCCTAGGCTTATTCTTGTCCAATTAGGGTTTTTAACCAATCTTGTTCATCCAATAGGTGTGTTTGTGTCAATGGATGATCAATTAGGTCGTTTTCGTCGTCCCTAGGCTTATTCATGTCCAATTAGGGTTTTTAACCAATCTTGTGCATCCAATAGGTGTGTTTGTGTCATTGGATGATCAATTAGGTCATTTTCGTCCTACCTAGACTTATTCTTGTCAAATTAGGGTTTTTAATCAATCTTGTGCATCCAATAACTTTGTTTGTGTCATTGAATTAATATTTAGGTCATTTTCGTCCTCCCTAGGCATATTCTTGTCCAATTAGGGTTTTTAACCAATCTTGTGCATCCAATAGGTGTGTTTGTGTCATTGGATGATCAATTAGGTCATTTTCGTCCTCCCTAGGCTTATTCTTGTCCAATTAGGGTTTTTAACCAATCTTGTGCATCCAATAAGTTCATTAGTGTCATTGGATGATGAATTAGGTCATTTTCGTCCTCCCTAGGCATATTCTTGTCCAACTAGGGTTTTTAAACAATCTTGTGCATCCAATAGGTGTGTTTGTGTCATTGGATGATCAATTAGGTCATTTTCGTCCTCCCTAGGCTTATTCTTGTCCAATTAGGGTTTTTAACCAATCTTGTGCATCCAATAGGTGTGTTTGTGTCATTGGATGATCAATTAGGTCATTTTCGTCCTCCCTAGGCTTATTCTTGTCCAATTAGAGTTTTTAACCAATCTTGGGCATCCAATAAGTTTGTTTATGTCATTGAATTAATATTTCGGTCATTTTCGTTCGCCCTAGGTATATTCTTGTCCAATTAGGGTTTTTAACCAATCTTGTGCATCCAATAGGTGTGTTTGTGTTATTGGATGATCAATTAGGTCATTTTCGTCCTCCCTAGGCTTATTCTTGTCCAATTAGGGTTTTTAACTAATCTTGTGCATCCAATAAGTTCATTTGTGTCATTGGATGATCAATTAGGTCATTTACGTCCTCCCTAGGCATATTCTTGTCCAATTAGGGTTTTTAACCAATCTTGTGCATCCAATAGGTGTGTTTGTGTCATTGGATGATCAATTAGGTCATTTTCGTCCTCCCTAGGCTTATTCTTGTCCAATTAGGGTTTTTAACCAATCTTGTGCATCTAATAGGTGTGTTTGTGTCATTGGATGATCAATTAGGTCATTTTCGACGTCCCTAGGCATATTCTTGTCCAATTAAGGTTTTTAACCAATCTTGTGCATCCGATAAGTTTGTTTGTGTCATTGAATTAATATTTAGGTCATTTTCGTCCTCCCTAGGCATACTCTTGTCCAATTAGGGTTTTTAACCAATCTTGTGCATCCAATAGGTGTGTTTGTGTCATTGGATGATCAATTAGGTCATTTTCGTCCTCTCTAGGCTTATTCTTGTCCAATTAGGGTTTTTAACCAATCTTGTGCATCCAATAAGTTGAGTTGTGTCATTGGATTAACATTTAGGTCATTTTCGTCCTCCCTAGGCTTATTCTTGTCCAATTAGGGTTTTAACCAATCTTGTACATCCAATAGGTGTGTTTGTGTCATTGGATGATCAATTAGGTCATTTTCGTCCTCCATAGGCTTATTCTTGTCCAATTAGGGTTTTTAACCAATCTTGTGCATCCAATAAGTTGAGTTGTGTCATTGGATTAACATTTAGGTCATTTTCGTCCTCCCTAGGCTTATTCTTGTCCAATTAGGGTTTTTAACCAATCTTGTGCATCCAATAAGTTCATTTGTGTCATTGGATTAACATTTATGTCGTTTTCGTCCTCCCTAGGCATATTCTTGTCCAATTAGGGTTTTTAACCAATCTTGTGCATCCAATAGGTGTGTTTGTGTCATTGGATGATCAATTAGGTAATTTTCGTCCTCCCTAGGCTTATTCTGGTCCAAATAGGGTTTTTAACCAATCTTGTGCATCCAATAGGTGTGTTTGTGTCATTGGATGATCAATTAGGTCATTTTCGTCCTCCCTAGGCATATTCTTGTCCAATTAGGGTTTTTAACCAATCTTGTGCATCCAATAGGTGTGTTTGTGTCATTGGATGATCAATTAGGTCATTTTCGTCCTCCCTAGGCTTATTCTTGTCCAATTAGGGTTTTTAACCAATCTTGAGCATCCAATAGGTGTGTTTGTGTCATTGGATGATTAATTAGGTCATTTTCGTCCTCCCTAGGCTTATTCTTGACCAATTAGGGTTTTTAACCAATCTTGTGCATCAAATAAGTTGAGTTGTGTCATTGGATTAGCATTTAGGTCATTTTCGTCCTCCCTAGGCTTATTCTTGTCCAATTAGGGTTTTTAACCAATCTTGTGCATCCAATAAGTTCATTTGTGTCATTGGATTAACATTTAGGTCATTTTCGTCCTCCCTAGGCATATTCTTGTCCAATTAGGGTTTTTAACCAATCTTGTGCATCCAATAGGTGTGTTTGTGTCATTGGATGATCAATTAGGTCATTTTCGTATTTTCTATGCTTATTCTTGTCCAATTAGGGTTTTTAACCAATCTTGTGCGTCCAATAGGTGTGTTTGTGTCATTGGATGATCAATTAGGTCATTTTCGTCCTCCGTAGGCTTATTCTTGCCCAATTAGGGTTTTTAACCAATCTTGTGCATCCAATAAGTTGAGTTGTGTCATTGGATTAGCATTTAGGTCATTTTCGTCCTCCCTAGGCATATTCTTGTCCAACTAGGGTTTTAACCAATCTTGTGCATCCAATAGGTGTGTTTGTGTCATTGGATGATCAATTAGGTCATTTTCGTCCTCCCTAGGCTTATTCTTGTCCAATTAGGGTTTTTAACCAATCTTGTGCATCCAACAAGTTTGTTTATGTCATTGAATTAATATTTAGGTCATTTTCGTCCTCCCTAGGCATATTCTTGTCCAATTAGGGTTTTTAACCAATCTTGTGCATCCAATAGGTGTGTTTGTGTCATTGGAAGATCAATTAGGTCATTTTCTTCCTCCCTAGGCATATTCTTGTCCAATTAGGGTTTTTAACCAATCTTGTGTATCCAATAGGTGTGTTTGTGGCAATGGATGATCAATTTGGTCATTTTCGTCCTCCCTAGACTTATTCTTGACCAATTAGGGTTTTTAACCAATCTTGTGCATCCAATAGGTGTGTTTGTGTCATTGGATGATCAATTAGGTCATTTTCGTCCTCCCTAGGCTTATTCTTGCCCAATTAGGGTTTTCAACCAATCTTGTGCATCCAATAAGTTGAGTTGTGTCATTGGATTAGCATTTAGGTCATTTTCGTCCTCCCTAGGCTTATTCTTGTCCAATTAGGATTTTTAACCAATCTTGTGCATCCAATAAGTTCATTTGTGTCATTGGATGATCAATTAGGTCATTTTCGTCCTCCCTAGGCATATTCTTGTCCAACTAGGGTTTTTAACCATTCTTGTGCATCCAATAGGTGTGTTTGTGTCTTTGGATGATCAATTAGGTCATTTTCGTCCTCCCTAGGCTTATTCTTGTCCAATTAGGGTTTTTAACCAATCTTGGGCATCCAATATGTGTGTTTATGTCATTGGATGATCAATTAGGTCATTTTCGTCCTCCCTAGGCTTATTCTTGTCCAATTAGGGTTTTTAACCAATCTTGTGCATCCAATAGGTGTGTTTGTGTCATTGGATGATCAATTAGGTCATTTTCGTCCTCCCTAGGCTTATTCTTGTCCAATTAGGGTCTTTAACCAATCTTGTGCATCCAAAAAGTTTGTTTCTTTCATTGAATTAATATTTAGGTCATTTTCGTCCTCCCTAGGCATATTCTTGTCCAATTAGGGTTTTTAACCAATCTTGTGCATCCAATAGGTGTGTTTGTGTCATTGGATGATCAATTAGGTCATTTTCGTCCTCCCTAGGCTTATTCTTGTCCAATTAGGGTTTTTAACCAATCTTGTGCATCCAATAAGTTCATTTGTGTCACTGGATTAACATTTAGGTCATATCCGTCCTCTCTAGGTATATTCTTGTCCAATTAGGGTTTTTAACCAATCTTGTGCATCCAATAGGTGTGTTTGTGTCATTGGATGATTAATTACGTCATTTTCGTCCTCCCTAGGGTTATTCTTGTCCAATTAGGTTTTTAACCAATCTTGTGCATCCAAAAGGTGTGTTTGTGTCATTGGATGATCAATTAGGTCATTTTTGTCCTCCCTAGACTTATTCTTGTCCAATTAGGGTTTTTAACCAATCTTGTGCATCCAATAACTTTGTTTGTGTCATTGAATTAATATTTAGGTCATTTTCGTCCTCCCTAGGCATATTCTTGTCCAATTAGGGTTTTTAACCCATCTTGTGCATCCAATAGGTGTGTTTGTGTCATTGGATGATCAATTAGGTCATTTTCGTCCTCCCTAGGCTTATTCTTGTTCAATTAGGGTTTTTAACCAATCTTGTACATCTAATAAGTTCATTTGTGTTATTGGATTAACATTTAGGTCATTTTCGTCCTCCCTAGGCATATTCTTGTCCAATTAGGGTTTTTAACCAATCTTGTGCATCCAATAGGTGTGTTTGTGTCATTGGATGATCAATTAGGTCATTTTCGTCCTCCCTAGGCTTATTCTTGTCCAATTAGGGTTTTTAACCAATCTTGTGCATCCAATAAGTTGAGTTGTGTCATTGGATTAACATTTAGGTCATTTTCGTCCTCCCTACGCTTATTCTTGTCCAATTAGGGTTTTTAACCAATCTTGTGCATCCAATAGGTGTATTTGTGTCATTGGATGATCAATTAGGTCATTTTCGTCCTCCCTAGGCATATTCTTGTCCAATTAGGGTTTTTAACCAATCTTATGCATCCAATAGATGTGTTTGTGTCATTGGATGATCAATTAGGTCATTTTCGTCCTCCCTAGGCTTATTCTTGTCCAATTAGGGTTTTTAACCAATCTTGTGCATCCAATAGGTGTGTTTGTGTCATTGGATGATCAATTAGGTCATTTTCGTCCTCCCTAGGCTTATTCTTGTCCAATTAGGGTTTTTAACCAATCTTGTGCATCCAATAAGTTCATTTGTGTCATTGGATTAACATTTAGGTCGTTTTCGTCCTACCTAGGCATATTCTTGTCCAATTAGGGTTTTTAACCAATCTTGTGCATCCAATAAGTTTGTTTGTGTCATTGGATTAGCATTTAGGTCATTTTCGTCCTCCCTAGGCTTATTCTTGTCCAATTAGGGTTTTTAACCAATCTTGTGCATCCAATAGGTGTGTTTGTGTCATTGGATGATCAATTAGGTCATTTTCGTCCTCCCTAGGCTTATTCTTGTCCAATTAGGGTTTTTAACCAATCTTGTGCATCCAATAAGTTCATTTGTGTCATTGGATTAACATTTAGGTCATTTTCGTCGTACCTAGGCATATTCTTGTCCAATTAGGGTTTTTAACCAATCTTGTGCATCCAATAGGTGTGTTTGTGTCATTGGATGATCAATTTAGGTCATTTTCGTCCTCCCTAGGCATATTCTTGTCCAATTAGGGTTTTTAATAAACCTTGTGCATCCAATAGGTGTGTTTGTGTCATTGGATGATCAATTAGGTCATTTTTGTCCTCCCTAGGCTTATTCTTGGCCAATTAGTGTTTTTAAACAATCTTGTGCATCCAATAAGTTCATTAGTGTCATTGGATGATCAATTAGGTCATTTTCGTCCTCCCTAGGCATGTTCTTGTCCAACTAGGGTTTTTAACCAATCTTGTGCATCCAATAGGTATGTTTGTGTCATTGGATGATCAATTAGGTCATTTTCGTCCTCCCTAGGCTTATTCTTGTCCAATTAGGGTTTTTAACCAATCTTGTGCATCCAATAAGTTTAGTTGTGTCATTGGATTAACATTTAGGTCATTTTCGTTCTCCCTAGGCTTATTCTTGTCCAATTAGGGTTTTTAACCAATCTTGTGCATCCAATAAGTTCATTTGTTTCATTGGATTAACATTTAGGTCATATCCGTCCTCCCTAGGCATATTCTTGTCCAATTAGGGTTTTTAACCAATCTTGTGCATCCAATAAGTTCATTTGTGTCATTGGATTAACATTTAGGTCATATCCGTCCTCCCTAGGCATATTCTTGTCCAATTAGGGTTTTTAACCAATCTTGTGCATCCAATAGGTGTGTTTGTGTCATTGGATGATCAATTAGGTCATTTTCGTCGTCCATAGGCTTATTCTTGTCCAATTAGGGTTTTTAACCAATCTTGTGCATCCAATAAGTTTGTTTGTGTCATTGAATTAATATTTATGTCATTTTGATCCTCCCTAGGCATATTCTTGTCCAATTAGGGTTTTTAACCAATCTTGTGCATCCAATAGGTGTGTTTGTGTCTTTGGATGATCAATTAGGTCATTTTCATCCTCCCTAGGCATATTCTTGTCCAATTAGGGTTTTTAACCAATCTTGTGCATCCAATAGGTGTGTTTGTGTCATTGGATGATCAATTAGGTCATTTTCGTCCTCCCTAGGCTTATTCTTGTCCAATTAGGGTTTTTAACCAATCTTGTACATCCAATAAGTTCATTTGTCATTGGATTAACATTTAGGTCATTTTCGTCCTCCCTAGGCATATTCTTGTCCAATTAGGGTTTTTAACCAATCTTGTGCATCCAATAGGTGTGTTTGTGTCATTGGATGATCAATTAGGTCATTTTCGTCCTACCTTGGCATATTCTTGTCTAGTTAGGGTTTTTAACCAATCTTGTGCATCCAATAGGTGTGTTTGTGTCATTGGATGATCAATTAGGTCATTTTCGTCCTTCCTAGGCTTATTCTTGTCCAATTAGGGTTTTTAACCAATCTTGTGCATCTAATAGGTGTGTTTGTGTCATTGGATGATCAATTAGGTCATTTTCGTCCTCCCTAGGCTTATTCTTTTCCAATTAGGGTTTTTAACCAATCTTGGCCATCCGATAAGTTTGTTTGTGTCATTGAATTAATATTTAGGTCATTTTCGTCCTCCCTAGGCATATTCTTGTCCAATTAGGGTTTTTAACCAATCTTGTGCATCCAATAGGTGTGTTTGTGTCATTGGATGATCAATTAGGTCATTTTCGTCCTCCCTAGGCTTATTCTTGTCCAATTAGGGTTTTTAACCAATCTTGTGCATCTAATAGGTGTTAGACATAAGTTCGTTTTTGATGTTATTGACAAGCATCCAATTTGAAATACATCTAACACTGTCAACTGAGAAAAATTTCAGGAACAACAAATTCAATCCTACATACTCGAGACAATTGCTTGGAACTCAAGGAATCAACAAAATCTTGATGATCCATGAGCACATCGACCAGTACAATCGATTCTATAACAGGGTTGAATAAGTTTATAAAGTTTGGTGTTACCCAATCGATTAGCACAATCGATTTGTACATCCTTGAAGAAATCAAACTGGCTATCAATCGATTCTCCAAATCGATTGGTACACATATTGGAAAATAAATTGTACAAGTCAGAGAGCCAGTTTGCCACAAATCGATTAGGCACATCGATTGAGTAAATCACTAAGACTGAACTGATTGTTTACATCGATTAGACAAATCGATTGACATTCTTACTGAAATTAAAATGTGCAAGTCAGTAGCACGTTTTGCAGGCAATCGATTTGGCAAATCGATTGAAATAATCACATCTTTTATTTTGTTTTGTCTACATCGATTGAAACAATCGATTGTTAATGTCCCAGAGCCAAACCTGTTTACTAAATCGATTAGGCCAATCGATTCACTAAAACAAGTTTCAAAATAACTTAGGTCTGGAACATACACAATCGATTACTACAATCTGTTTATATACATCTGTGTTATAAATGTTGGTATCAATCGACTTGGTAAATCGATTGAATAACCCACCTGATGAAAAGTACTTCAGACTTAAAGTCCACAATCGATTGGCACAATCGATTGACATAAAAGTTTTATAAACAGAGATGACTGAATGGTTAAATCGATTAAGCACATCGATGGTTTTGATCTCGTTGTTTGAACAAAACACATCAAGTCGATTCTGCAAATCGATTTAATTATATATTGTCATCAAAGTTTGAAGAACTACTTAAAATAATCGATTGAGTAAATCGATTAGAATGTACAGTTTCAAGATTCAAGAAAAACAAGACTCGCGAAATCGATTGAGGAAATCGATTAACCAGCATTATGACTTTAATGAATCGATTGGGTAAATCGATGCATATGTTGTTTTTCCTGAAACTATATAAACTGTTTTTCATTCTCTTCTTCGAGATATACAACAACGTACGCATAACTTTCTGATATCTTTGTTTCTCACTGTGAAATAACTTTGAACATTACTTTTTCAGTCATGAAGATTCATCTTTCATGATCAACAAGAACTGAGAAAGATTGCTGAAGAAACAACTTTAGAGAAGAAGACTGCTGAAGAAATTTCTGTGTAATTTCTGTTTAGATACATCTGTAAACAAATTCTTAAAACAAATAATATTGAGAAATCCAGTCTTAACTGGTGGTTATCTTCTGTGATTGAGAGGTCTCATCAAGAAGAAACTTGACTGTAATCTTGGAAGAGTTTATGGGAGATAAACTCTGGGATTCAGGGAGATAAGAATAGAATAGAAAGAATCGTTTTAGATTGATAGGCGAGGAGCTAGAAAATCTGTAAACGGATTCTGAGATATTCTATTGGAAAGGCCAAGATTGGATTTGATCTTGGGACTGGACGTAGGTCGTTCAACAACGGCTGAACCAGTATAAATCACTGCGTACAATCTTTCTTACCCTTATCTCTTTTTAATTTCTGCATTGTGTATTTGTTTGATATTGATTGAGTACTTGAATATCTTTCTGCATATTTTGATATTACATGAAAGACTGTTTCCAGCATGATTGTAAGTGAGTCAATATCTTGAATAATAAACGTAACTGGTGCATCTCTCAATATATTCTTTGATCCATATACTTTGTGCATTCATTTGTATTGTAGTTTTGGGACCTTATTTGATGCTATGTTTAATAAATGTACGATTTGTTAAACTGCTGCGCATATCTCTAAAAATAGGTAATCTTCCGCATAATTTTCATTTAACAGAGGTTACTGGTACCAACAATAGGTGTGTTTGTGTCATTGGATGATCAATTAGGTCATTTTCGTCGTCCCTAGGCTTATTCTTGTCCAATTAAGGTTTTTAACCAATCTTGTGCATCCGATAAGTTTGTTTGTGTCATTGAATTAATATTTAGGTCATTTTCGTCCTCCCTAGGCATAATCTTGTCCAATTAGGGTTTTTAACCAATCTTGTGCATCCAATAGGTGTGTTTGTGTCATTGGATGATCAATTAGGTCATTTTCGTCCTCCCTAGGCTTATTCTTGTCCAATTAGGGTTTTTAACCAATCTTGTGCATCCAATAAGTTGAGTTGTGTCATTGGATTAACATTTAGGTCATTTTCGTCCTCCCTAGGCTTATTCTTGTCCAATTAGGGTTTTTAACCAATCTTGTGCATCTGATAAGTTTGTTTGTGTCATTGAATTAATATTTAGGTCATTTTCGTCCTCCCTAGGCATATTCTTGTCCAATTAGGATTTTTAACCAATCTTGTGCATCCAATATGTGTGTTTGTGTCATTGGATGATCAATTAGGTAATTTTCGTCATCCCTAGGCTTATTCTTGTCCAATTAGGGTTTTTAACCAATCTTGTGCATCTAATAGGTGTGTTTGAGTCATTGGATGATCAATTAGGTCATTTTCGTCCTCCCTAGGCTTATTCTTGTCCAATTAGGGTTTTTAACCAATCTTGTGCATCCGATAAGTTTGTTTGTGTCATTGAATTAATATTTAGGTCATTTTCGTCCTCCATAGGCATATTCTTGTCCAATTAGGGTTTTTAACCAATCTTGTGCATCCAATAAGTTGAGTTGTGTCATTGGATTAACATTTAGGTCATTTTCGTCCTCCCTAGGCTTATTCTTGTCCAATTAGGGTTTTTAACCAATCTTGTGCATCCAATAAGTTCATTTGTGTCATTGGATTAACATTTAGGTCATTTTCGTCCTCCCTAGGCATATTCTTGTGCAATTAGAGTTTTAGACCAATCTTGTGCATCCAATAGGTGTGTTTGTGTCATTGGATGATCAATTAGGTTATTTTCGTCCTCCCTAGCCTTATTCTTGTCCAATTAGGGTTTTTAACTAATCTTGTGCATCCAATAAGTTCATTTGTGTCATTGGATGATCAATTAGGTCATTTTCGTCCTCCCTAGGCATATTCTTGTCCAATTAGGGTTTTTAACCAATCTTGTGCATCCAATAGGTGTGTTTGTGTCATTGGATGATCAATTAGGTCATTTTCGTCCTCCCAATGCATATTCTTGTCCAATTAGGGTTTTTAACGAATCTTGTGCATCCAATAGGTGTGTTTGTGTCATTGGATGATCAATTAGGTCATTTTCGTCCTCCCTAGGCATATTCTTGTCCAATTAGGGTTTTTAACCAATCTTGTGCATCCAATAGGTGTGTTTGTGTCATTGGATGATCAATTAGGTCATTTTCGTCCTCCCTAGGCTTATTCTTGTCCAATTAGGGTTTTTAACCGATCTTGTGCATCCAATAGGTGTGATTGTGGCATTGGATGATCAATTAGGTCATTTGCGTCCTCCCTAGGCATATTCTTGTCCAATTAGGGTTTTTAACCAATCTTGTGCATCCAATAGGTGTATTTGTGTCATTGGATGATCAATTAGGTCATTTTCGTCCTCCCTATGCTTATTCTTGTCCAATTAGGGTTTTTAACCAATCTTGTGCATCCAATAAGTTGAGTTGTGTCATTGGATTAACATTTAGGTCATTTTCGTCCTCCCTAGGCTTATTCTTGTCCAATTAGGGTTTTTAACCAATCTTGTGCATCCAATACATTCATTTGTGTCATTGGATTAACATTTAGGTCATTTTCGTCCTCCCTAGGCATATTCTTGTCTAATTAGGGTTTTTAACCAATCTTGTGCATCCAATAGGTGTGTTTGTGTCATTGGATGATCAATTAGGTCATTTTTGTCCTCCCTAGGCTTTTTCTTGTCCAATTATGGTTTTTAACCAATCTTGGGCATCCAATAGGTGTGTTTGTGTCATTGGATGATCAATTAGGTCATTTTCGTCCTCCCTAGGCTTATTCTTGTCCAATTAGGGTTTTTAACCAATCTTGTGCATCCAATAGGTGTGTTTGTGTCATTGGATGATCAATTAGGTCATTTTCGTCCTCCCTAAGCTTATTCTTGTCCAATTAGGGTTTTTAACCAATCTTGTGCATCCAATAGGTGTGTTTGTGTCATTGGATGATCAATTAGTTCATTTTCGTCCTCCCTAGGCTTATTCTTGTCCAATAAGGATTTTTAACCAATCTTGTGCATCCAATAAGTTGAGTTGTGTCATTGGATTAACATTTAGGTCATTTTCGTCCTCCCTAGGCTTATTCTTGTCCAATTAGGGTTTTTAACCAATCTTGTGCATCCAATAAGTTCATTTGTGTCATTGGATTTACATTTATGTCATTTTTGTCCTCCCTAGGCATATTCTTGTCCAATTAGGGTTTTTAACCAATCTTGTGCATCCGATAGGTGTGTTTGTGTCATTGGATGATCAATTAGGTCATTTTCGTCATCCCTAGGCTTATTCTTGTCCAATTATGGTTTTTAACTAATCTTGTGCATCCAATAAGTTCATTTGTGTCATTGGATGATCAATTAGGTCATTTTCGTCCTCCCTAGGCATATTCTTGTCCAATTAGGGTTTTTAACCAATCTTGTGCATCCAATAGTTTTGTTTGTGTCATTGGATGATCAATTAGGTCATTTTTGTCCTCCCTAGGCTTATTCTTGTCCAATTAGGGTTTTTAACCAATCTTGTGCATCCAATAAGTTCATTTGTGTCATTGGATTAACATTTAGGTCATTTTCGTCCTCCCTAGGCATATTCTTGTCCAATTAGAGTTTTGGACCAATCTTGTGCATCCAATAGGTGTGTTTGTGTCATTGGATGATCAATTAGGTCATTTTCGTCCTCCCTAGGCATATTCTTGTCCAATTAGGGTTTTTAACCAATCTTGTGCATCCAATAGGTGTGTTTGTGTCATTGGATGATCAATTAGGTCATTTTCGTCCTCCCTAGGCTTATTCTTGTCCAATTAGGTCATTTTTGTCCTCCATAGGCTTATTCTTGTCCAATTAGGGTTTTTAACCAATCTTTTGCATCCAATAAGTTCATTTGTGTCATTGGATTAACATTTAGGTCATTTTCGTCCTCCCTAGGCATATTCTTGTCCAATTAGGGTTTTTAACCAATCTTGTGCATCCAATAGGTGTGTTTGTGTCATTGGATTATCAATTAGGTCATTTTCGCCCTCCCTAGGCTTATTCTTGTCCAATTAGGGTTTTTAACCAATCTTGTGCATCCAATAAGTTCATTTGTGTCATTGGATTAACATTTAGGTCATTTTCGTCCTCCCTAGGCATATTCTTGTCCAATTAGGGTTTTTAACCAATCTTGTGCTTCCAATAGGTGTGTTTGTTATATTGGATGATCAATTAGGTCATTTCCGTCCTCCCTAGGCTTATTCTTGTCCAATTAGGGTTTTTAACCAATCTGGTGCATCCAATAAGTTTGTTTATGTCATTGAATTAATATTTAGGTCATTTTCGTCCTCCCTAGGTATATTCTTGTCCAATTAGGGTTTTTATACAAATCTTGTGCATCCAATAGGTGTGTTTGTGTCATTGGATGATCAATTAGGTCATTTTCGTCCTCCCTAGGCATATTCTTGTCCGATTAGGGTTTTTAACCAATTTTGTGCATCCAATAAGTTTGTTTATGTCATTGAATTAATATTTAGGTCATTTTCGTCCTCCCTAGGCATATTCTTGTCCAATTAGGGTTTTTAACCAATCTTGTGCATCCAATAGGTGTGTTTGTGTCATTGGATGATCAATTAGGTCATTTTCGTCCTCCCTAGGCTTATTCTTGTCCAATTAGGGTTTTTAACCAATCTTGTGCATCCAATAAGTTCTTTTGTGTCATTGGATTAACATTTAGGTCATTTTCATCCTCCCTAGGCATATTCTTGTCCAATTAGGGTTTTTAACCAATCTTGTGCATCCAATAGGTGTGTTTGTGTCATTGGATGATCAATTAGGTCATTTTCTTCCTCCCTATGCTTATTCTTGTCCAATTAGGGTTTTTAACCAATCTTGTGTATCCAATAAGTTTGTTTGTTTCATTGAATTAATATTTAGGTCATTTTCGTCCTCCCTAGGCTTAATCTTGTCCAATAAGGGTTTTTAACCAATCTTGTGCATCCAATAAGTTCATTTGTGTCATTGCATGATCAATTAGGTCATTTTCGTCCTCCCTAGGCTTATTCATGTCCAATTAGGGTTTTTAACCAATCTTGTGCATCCAATAAGTTCATTTGTGTCATTGGATTAACATTTAGGTCATTTTCGTCCTCCCTAGGCTTATTCTTGTCCAATTAGGGTTTTTAACCAATCTTGTGCATCCAATAGGTGTGTTTGTGTCATTGGATGATCAATTAGGTCATTTTCGTCCTCCCTAGGCATATTCTTGTCCAATTAGGGTTTTTAACCAATCTTGTGTATCCAATAACTTTGTTTATGTCATTGAATTAATATTTAGGTCAATTTCGTCCTCCCTAGGCATATTCTTGTCCAATTAGGGTTTTTAACCAATCTTGTGCATCCAATAGGTGTGTTTGTGTCATTGGATGATCAATTACGTCATTTTCGTCCTCCCTAGGCTTATTCTTGTCCAATTAGGGTTTTTAACCGATCTTGTGCATCCAATAGGTGTGTTTGTATCATTGGATGATCAATTAGGTTATTTTCGTCCTCCCTAGGCTTATTCTTGTCCAATTAGGGTTTTTAACCGATCTTGTGCATCCGATAAGTTTGTTTGTGTCATTGAATTAATATTTAGGTCATTTTCGTCCTCCATAGGCATATTCTTGTCCAATTAGGGTTTTTAACCAATCTTGTGCATCCAATAGGTGTGTTTGTGTCATTGGATGATCAATTGGGTAATTTACGTCCTCCCTAGGCATATTCTTGTCCAATTAGGGTTTTTAACCAATCTTGTGCATCCAATAGGTGTGTTTGTGTCATTGGATGATCAATTAGGTCATTTTCGTCCTCCCTAGGCTTATTCTTGTCCAATTAGGGTTTTTAACCAATCTTGTGCATCCAATAGGTGTATTTGTGTTATTGGATGATCAATTAGGTCATTTACGTCCTCCCTAGGCATATTCTTGTCCAATTAGGGTTTTTAACCAATCTTGTGCATCCAATAGGTGTGTTTGTGTCATTGGATGATCAATTAGGTCATTTTCGTCCTCCCTCGGCTTATTCTTGTCCAATTAGGGTTTTTAACCAATCTTGTGCATCTAATAGGTGTGTTTGTGTCATTGGATGATCAATTAGGTCATATTCGTCGTCCCTAGGCTTATTCTTGTCCCATTAAGGTTTTTAACCAATCTTGTGCATCCGATAAGTTTGTTTGTGTCATTGAATTAATATTTAGGTCATTTTCGTCCTCCCTAGGCATACTCTTGTCCAATTAGGGTTTTTAACCAATCTTGTGCATCCAATAGGTGTGTTTGTGTCATTGGATGATCAATTAGGTCATTTTCGTCCTCCCTAGGCTTATTCTTGTCCAATTAGGGTTTTTTACCAATCTTGTGCATCCAATAAGTTGAGTTGTGTCATTGGATTAAGATTTAGGTCATTTTCGTCCTCCTTAGGCTTATTCTTGTCCAATTAGGGTTTTAACCAATCTTGTACATCCAATAGGTGTGTTTGTGTCATTGGATGATCAATTAGGTCATTTACGTCCTCCATAGGCTTATTCTTGTCCAATTAGGGTTTTTAACCAATCTTGTGCATCCAATAAGTTGAGTTGTGTCATTGGATTAACATTTAGGTCATTTTCGTCCTCCCTAGGCTTATTCTTGTCCAATTAGGGTTTTTAACCAATCTTGTGCATCCAATAAGTTCATTTGTGTCATTGGATTAACATTTAGGTCATTTTCGTCCTCCCTAGGCATATTCTTGTCCAATTAGGGTTTTTAACCAATCTTGTGCATCCAATAGGATTGTTTGTGTCATTGGATGATCAATTAGGTCATTTTCGTCCTCCCTAGGCTTATTCTTGTCCAATTAGGGTTTTTAACCAATCTTGTGCATCCAATAAGTTCATTTGTGTCATTGGATTAACATTTAGGTCATTTTCGTCCTCCCTAGGCATATTCTTGTCCAATTAGGGTTTTTAACCAATCTTGTGCATCCAATAGGTGTGTTTGTGTCATTTGATGATCAATTAGGTTATTTTTGTCCTCCCTAGGCTTATTCATGTCCAATTTGGGTTTTTAACTAATCTTGTGCATCCAATAAGTTCATTTGTGTCATTGGATGATCAATTAGGTCATTTTCGTCCTCCCTAGGCATATTCTTGTCCAATTAGGGTTTTTAACCAATCTTGTGCATCCAATAGGTGTGTTTGTGTCATTGGATGATCAATTAGGTCATTTTCGTCCTCCCTAGGCTTATTCTTGTCCAATTAGGGTTTTTAACCAATCTTGTGCATCCAATAAGTTGAGTTGTGTCATTGGATTAACATTTAGGTCATATTCGTCCTCCCTAGGCTTATTCTTGTCCATTTAGGGTTTTTAACCAATCTTGTGCATCCAATAGGTGTGTTTGTGTCATTGGATGATCAATTAGGTCATTTTCGTCCACCATAGGCTTATTCTTCTCCAATTAGGGTTTTTAACCAATCTTGTGCATCCAATAGGTGTGTTTGTGGCAATGGATGATCAATTAGGTCATTTTCGTCTTCCCTAGGCATATTCTTGTCCAATTAGCGTTTTTAACCAATCTTGTGCATCCAATAGGTGTGTTTGTGTCATTGGATGATCAATTAGGTCATTTTCGTCCTCCCTAGGCTTATTCTTGTCCAATTAGGGTTTTTAACCAATCTTGTGCATCCAATAAGTTGAGTTGTGTCATTGGATTAACATTTAGGTCATATTCGTCCTCCCTAGGCTTATTCTTGTCCATTTAGGGTTTTTAACCAATCTTGTGCATCCAATAGGTGTGTTTGTGTCATTGGATGATCAATTAGGTTATTTTCGTCCTCCCTAGGCTTATTCTTGTCCAATTAGGGTTTTTAACCAATCTTGTGCATCCAATAGGTGTGTTTGTGTCATTGGATGATCAATTATGTCATTTTCGTCCTCCCTAGGCTTATTCTTGTCCGATTAGGGTTTTTAACCAATCTTGTGCATCCAATAAGTTGAGTTATGTCATTGGATTAACATTTAGGTCATTTTCGTCATCCCTAGGCTTATTCTTGTCGAATTAGGGTTTTTAACCAATCTTGTGCATCCAATAGGTGTGTTTGTGTCATTGGATGATCAATTAGGTCATTTTCGTCCTCCCTAGGCATATTCTTGTCCAATTAGGGTTTTTAACCAATCTTGTGCATCCAATAGGTGTGTTTGTGTCATTGGATGATCAATTAGGTCATTTTCGTCCACCCTAGTCATGTTCTTGTCCAACTAGGGTTTTTAACCAATCTTGTGCATCCAATAGGTGTGTTTGTGTCATTGGATGATCAATTAGGTCATTTTCGTCCTCCCTAGGCTTATTCTTGTCCAATTAGGGTTTTTAACCAATCTTGTGCATCCAATAAGTTGAGTTGTGTCATTGGATTAACATTTAGGTCGTTTTCGTTCTCCCTAGGCTTATTCTTGTCCAATTAGGGTTTTTAACCAATCTTGTGCATCCAATAAGTTCATTTGTGTTATTGGATTAACATTTAGGTCATATTCGTCCTCCCTAGGATATTCTTGTCCAATTAGGGTTTTTAACCAATCTTGTGCATCCAATAGGTGTGTTTGTGTCATTGGATGATCAATTAGGTCATTTTCGTCCTCCCTAGGCATATTCTTGTCCAATTAGGGTTTTTAACCAATCTTGTGCATCCAATAGGTGTGTTTGTGTCATTGGATGATCAACTAGGTCATTTTCGTCCTCCCTAGGCTTATTCTTGTCGAATTAGGGTTTTTAACCAATCTTGTACATCCAATAAATTCATTTGTGTCATTGGATTAACATTTAGGTCATTTTCCTCCTCCCTAGGCATATTCTTGTCCAATTAGGGTTTTTAACCAATCTTGTGCATCCAATAGGTGTGTTTGTGTCATTGGATGATCAATTAGGTTATTTTCGTCCTCCTTAGGCTTATTCTTGTCCAATTAGGGTTTTTAACCAATCTTGTGCATCCAATAGGTGTGTTTGTGTCATTGGATGATCAATTAGGTCATTTTCATCCTCCCTAGGCATATTCTTGTCCAATTAGGGTTTTTAACCAATCTTGTGCATCCAATAGGTGTGTTTGTGGCAATGGATGATCAATTAGGTCATTTTCGTCCTCCCAAGGCTTATTCTTGTCCAATTAGGGTTTTTAACCAATCTTGTGCATCCAGTAGGTGTGTTTGTGTCATTGGATGATCAATTAGGTCATTTTCGTCCTCCCTAGGCTTATTCTTGTCCAATTAGGGTTTTTAACCGATCTTGTGCATCCAATAGGTGTTTTTGTGTCATTGGATGATCAATTAGGTCATTTTCGTCCTCCCTAAGCATATTCTTGTCTAATTAGGGTTTTTAACCAATCTTGTGCATCCAATAGGTGTGTTTGTGTCATTGGATGATCAATTAGGTCATTTTCGTCCTCCCTAGGCATATTCTTGTCCAATTAGGGTTTTTAACCAATCTTGTGCATCCAATATTTTTGTTTATGTCATTGAATTAATATTAAGGTCATTTTCGTCCTCCCTAGGCATATTTTTGTCCAATTAGGGTTTTTAACCAATCTTGTGCATCCAATAGGTGTGTTTGTGTCATTGGATGATCAATTAGGTAATTTTCGTCCTCCCTAGGCTTATTCTTGTCCAATTAGGGTTTTTAACCAATCTTGTGCATCCAATAGGTGTGTTTGTGTCATTGGATGATCAATTAGGTCATTTTCGTCCTCCCTAGGCTTATTCTTGTCCAATTAGGTTTTTAACCAATCTTGTGCATCCAATAGGTGTGTTTGTGTCATTGGATGACCAATTAGGTCATTTTCGTCCTCCCTAGGCTTATTCTTGTCCAATTAGGGTTTTTAACCAATCTTGTGCATCCAATAAGTGTGTTTGTGTCATTGGATGATCAATTAGGTCATTTTCGTCCTCCCTAGGCATATTCTTGTCCAATTTGAGTTTTTAACGAATCTTGTGCATCCAATTGGTGTGTTTGTGTCATTGGATGATCAATTAGGTCATTTTCGTCCTCCCTAGGCTTATTCTTGTCCAATTAGGGTTTTTAACCAATCTTGTGCATCCAATAAGTTGAGTTGTGTCATTGGATTAACATTTAGGTCATTTTCGTCCTCCCTATGCATATTCTAGTCCAATTAGGGTTTTTAACCAATCTTGTGCATCCAATAGGTGTGTTTGTGTCATTGGATGATCAATTAGGTCATTTTCGTCCTCCCTAGGCTTATTCTTGTCCAATTAGGGTTTTTAACCAATCTTGTGCATCGAATAGGTTTGTTTGTGTCATTGGATGATCAATTAGGTCATTTTCGTCCTCCCTAGGCATATTCTTGTCCAATTAGGGTTTTTAACCAATCTTGTGCATCCAATAGGTGTGTTTGTGTCATTGGATGATCAATTAAGTCATTTTCGTCCTTTCTAGGCATATTCTTGTCCAATTAGGGTTTTTAACGAATCTTGTGCAACCAATAGGTGTGTTTGTGTCATTGGATGATCAATTAGGTCATTTTCGTACTCCCTAGGCTTATTCTTGTCCAATTAGGGTTTTTAACCAATCTTGTGCATCCAATAGGTGTGTTTGTGTCATTGGATGATCAATTAGGTCATTTTCGTCCTCCCTAGGCTTATTCTTGTCCAATTAGGGTTTTTTACCAATCTTGTGCATCCAATAAGTTGAGTTGTGTCATTGGATTAACATTTAGGTCATTTTCGTCCTCCCTAGGCTTATTCTTGTCCAATTAGGGTTTTTAACCAATCTTGTGCATCCGATAAGTTTATTTGTGTCATTGAATTAATATTTAGGTCATTTTCGTCCTCCCTAGGCATATTCTTGTCCAATTCGGGTTTTTAACCAATCTTGTGCATCCAATAGGTGTGTTTGTGTCATTGGATGATCAATTAGGTCATTTTCGTACTCCCTAGGCTTATTCTTGTCCAATTAGGGTTTTTAACCAATCTTGTGCATCCAATAACTTTGTTTATGTCATTGAATTAATATTTAGGTCATTTTCCTCCTCCCTAGGCATATTCTTGTCCAATTAGGATTTTTAACCAATCTTGTGCATCCAATAGGTGTGTTTGTGTCATTGGATGATCAATTAGGTCATTTTCGTCCCCCCTAGGCTTATTCTTGTCCAATTAGGGTTTTTAACCAATCTTGTGCATCCAATAAGTTGAGTTGTGTCATTGGATTAACATTTAGGTCATTTTCGTCCTCCCTAGGCTTATTCTTGTCCAATTAGGGTTTTTAACCAATCTTGTGCATCCAATACGTTCGTTTGTGTCATTGGATTAACATTTAGGTCATTTTTGTCCTCTCTAGGCATATTCTTGTCCAATTAGGGTTTTTAACCAATCTTGTGCATCCAATAAGTTTGTTTGTGTCAATGAATTAATATTTAGGTCATTTTTGTCCTCCCTAGGCATCTTCTTGTCCAATTAGGGTTTTTAACCGATCTTGTGCATCCAATAGGTGTGTTTGTGTCATTGGATGGTCAATTAGGTCATTTTCGTCCCCCCTAGGCTTATTCTTGTCCAATTAGGGTTTTTAACCAATCTTGTGCATCCAATAAGTTGAGTTGTGTCATTGGATTAACATTTAGGTCATTTTCGTCCTCCCTAGGCTTATTCTTGTCCAATTAGGGTTTTTAACCAATCTTGTGCATCCAATACGTTCATTTGTGTCATTGGAT
Organism: Cicer pinnatifidum; assembly: GCA_037974775.1. Taxonomy (NCBI): domain Eukaryota; kingdom Viridiplantae; phylum Streptophyta; class Magnoliopsida; order Fabales; family Fabaceae; genus Cicer; species Cicer pinnatifidum. Next base: position 57,565 of record JBBPBR010001157.1, on the reverse strand, counting down.
TAACATTTAGGTCATTTTCGTCCTCCGTAGGCATATTCTTGTCCAATTAGGGTTTTTAGCCAATCTTGTGCATCCAATAGGTGTGTTTGTGTCATTGGATGATCAATTAGGTCATTTTCGTCCTCCCTAGGCATATTCTTGTCCAATTAGGGTTTTTAACCAATCTTGTGCATCCAATAGGTGTGTTTGTGTCATTGGATGATCAATTAGGTCATTTTCGTCCTCCCTAGGCATATTCTTGTCCAATTAGGGTTTTTAACCGATCTTGTGCATCCAATAGGTGTGTTTGTGTCATTGGATGATCAATTAGGTCATTTTAGTCCTCCCTATGCTTATTTCTTATCCAATTAGGGTTTTTAACCAATCTTGTGCTTCCAATAAGTTGAGTTGTGTCATTGGATTAACATTTAGGTCATTTTCGTCCTCCCTAGGCTTATTCTTGTCCAATTAGGGTTTTTAACCAATCTTGTGCATCCAATAGGTTTGTTTGTGTCATTGGATGATCAATTAGGTCATTTTCGTCCTCCCTAGGCATATTCTTGTCCAATTAGGGTTTTAAACCAATCTTGTGCATCCAATAGGTGTGTTTGTGTCATCGGATGATCAATTAGGTCATTTTCGTCCTCCCTAGGCTTATTCTTGACCAATTAGGGTTTTTAACCGATCATGTGCATCCAATAGGTGTGTTTGTGTCATTGGATGATCAATTAGGTCATTTTCGTCCTCCCTAGGCTTATTCTTGTCCAATTAGGGTTTTTAACCAATCTTGTGCATCCAATAAGTTGAGTTGTGTCATTGGATTAACATTTAGGTCATTTTCGTCCTCCCTAGGCTTATTCTTGTCCAATTAGGGTTTTTAACCAATCTTGTGCATCCAATAGGTGTGTTTGTGTCATTGGATGATCAATTAGGTCATTTTCTTCCTCCCTAGGCTTATTCTTGTCCAATTAGGGTTTTTAACCAATCTTGTGCATCTAATAGGTGTGTTTGTGTCATTGGATGATCAATTAGGTCATTTTCGTCGTCCCTAGGCTTATTCTTGTCCAATTAGGGTTTTTAACCAATCTTGTGCATCCGATAAGTTTGTTTGTGTCATTGAATTAATATTTAGGTCAATTTCGTCCTCCCTAGGCATATTCTTGTCCAATTATGGTTTTTAACCAATCTTGTGCATCCAATAGGTGTGTTTGTGTCATTGGATGATCAATTAGGTCATTTTCGTCCTCCCTAGGCTTATTCTTGTCCAATTAGGGTTTTTAACCAATCTTGTGCATCCAATAAGTTGAGTTGTGTCATTGGATTAACATTTAGGTCATTTTCAACATCCCTAGGCTTATTTTTGTCCAATTAGGGTTTTTAACCAATCTTGTGCATCCAATAGGTGTGTTTGTGTCATTGGATGATCAATTAGGTCATTTTCGTCCTCCATAGGCTTATTCTTGTCCAATTAGGGTTTTTAACCAATCTTGTGCATCCAATATTTCATTAGTGTCATTGGATGATCAATTAGGTCATTTTCTTCCTCCCTAGGCATTTTCTTGTCCAACTAGGGTTTTAAACCAATCTTGTGCATCCAATAGGTGTGTTTGTGTCATTGGATGATCAATTAGGTCATTTTCGTCCTCCCTAGGCTTATTCTTGTCCAATTAGGGTTTTTAACCAATCTTGTGCATCCAATAAGTTAAGTTGTGTCATTGGATTAACATTTAGGTCATTTACGTTCTCCCTACGCTTATTCTTGTCCAATTAGGGTTTTTAACCAATCTTGTGCATCCAATAGGTGTGTTTGTGTCATTGGATGATCAATTAGGTCATTTTCGTCCTCCCTAGGCATATTCTTGTCCAATTAGGGTTTTTAACCAATCTTGTGCATCCAATAGGTGTGTTTGTGTCATTGGATGATCAATTAGGTCATTTTCGTCCTCCCTAGGCATATTCTTGTCCAATTAGGGTTTTTAACCAATCTTGTGTATCCAATAACTTTGTTTATGTCATTGAATTAATATTTAGGTCAATTTCGTCCTCCCTAGGCATATTCTTGTCCAATTAGGGTTTTTAACCAATCTTGTGCATCCAATAGGTGTGTTTGTGTCATTGGATGATCAATTACGTCATTTTCGTCCTCCCTAGGCTTATTCTTGTCCAATTAGGGTTTTTAACCGATCTTGTGCATCCAATAGGTGTGTTTGTATCATTGGATGATCAATTAGGTTATTTTCGTCCTCCCTAGGCTTATTCTTGTCCAATTAGGGTTTTTAACCGATCTTGTGCATCCGATAAGTTTGTTTGTGTCATTGAATTAATATTTAGGTCATTTTCGTCCTCCATAGGCATATTCTTGTCCAATTAGGGTTTTTAACCAATCTTGTGCATCCAATAGGTGTGTTTGTGTCATTGGATGATCAATTGGGTAATTTACGTCCTCCCTAGGCATATTCTTGTCCAATTAGGGTTTTTAACCAATCTTGTGCATCCAATAGGTGTGTTTGTGTCATTGGATGATCAATTAGGTCATTTACGTCCTCCCTAGGTATATTCTTGTCCAATTAGGGTTTTTAACCAATCTTGTGCATCCAATAGGTGTATTTGTGTCATTGGATGATCAATTATGTCATTTTCGTCCTCTCTAGGCTTATTCTTGTCCAATTAGGGTTTTTAACCAATCTTGTGCATCTAATAGGTTTGTTTGTGTCATTGGATGATCAATTAGGTCATTTTCGTCGTCCCTAGGCTTATTCTTGTCCAATTAAGGTTTTTAACCAATCTTGTGCATCCGATAAGTTTGTTTGTGTCATTGAATTAATATTTAGGTCATTTTCGTCCTCCCTAGGCATACTCTTGTCCAATTAGGGTTTTTAACC